>JAVXUL010089924.1:0-22890 GCA_035590515.1 Trichilia minutiflora | reverse complement strand
ACCAATCTCCTTATTAAACTCTGTAATTCTTTTATTGTGATTGGAGGCTTTAAATCCATAATAGCTTTCACTTTCTGAGGGTTGGCCTTAATTCCTTGCTCATTAACAATGTAGCTGAGAAATTTTCCAGTGCTGACCCCGAATGAACACTTCTCGAGATTGGCCTCAATTCTTCTAAATGTTTAGCATGGTCAGAGGCTTTCATAAACTTTGTAATCATATCATCGACATACATCTCTATAGTTGACCCAATTAAGGGTTTGAAGACCCTGTTTACCAATCTCTGGAATATTGCTCCAGCATTCTTCAAACCGAAAGTCATGAATTTATAATAATACAAGCTCTGATCAATGATGAAAGCAGTCTTATCCTCATCAGGCTCATGCATCTTGATTTGATTGTATCTCGAAAAAGCATTCATAAAGCTCAGAAGTTAATGTCTTATCGTGGAATCTACTAGTTGATCAATTTTTAGTAGGGAAAAGCTAACTTTTGGGCATACCTTATTCAGATTGATGAAATCAACACACATTCTCCATTTCTCATTGGCTTTCTTTACCATTACTACATTAGCAATCTAGTCAGGATAATATACTTCTCCAATAAATCCCCTTTACAAGTTTTTTTACTTCTGTTTTTATGGCTTCTCTTCATTTTGTATTGAATGTTCTCCTCTTCTGGGTTACAGGTTTAAATCTCGGATCCACTGTTAAGCAATGAAAGATGACTTGAGAGTCAATTCCTAGTATGTCATCATGGGACCAAACAAACACATTGGTACTCCATCTTAGTACTTCAGTTAATGACGTTTTCAGCTCAACAGTCAGGTTAAACCCGATCTTCATAACTCTTTCAGGTCGTTTATCGTCTAATGCTATACCATTATTTTCTCTATCGACTCGATAGATGACAACTGATGCTACTGACTGACTTTTTCATCTAAATTTCGAAACACCCCTTCTTGTTGATCATCTTCTCCCTGATCTACTATCGTCTCCTTCAATGGGAGTTTGTGTATATAGTAAGAGCTCCTTGAAGCATTAGCAAAATAGGATCGAGCCTCCTTTCAATTTTCTCTTACAATCCCGACTCCGTCTCCTACTCTGAACTTAAGCTTCAGATAGTGAACACTTTTCACTACTTTAGTAGATCTAAGAAAGGGTGTCCCAAGATCATGGAGTATGACTTTTTGAGATCCACAACTTGAAACTCTACTATTATTGTCGTCTGATGCGGTTTATCGTCCATTATCACTAGTAATTGTACTGTCTCCAAGGGATATACACAAGATTCCCTAAATCCATGTAAAGCGATCTCGATAGGTCTTAACCTCAAATCTTCAATACCCAAAGAATCCAGAGTTTCTTAAAAATGATGTCAGTTAAACTTCTTCTGTCAATTAGCATCCTGCCGATCTAAGAAGTCCACACTATTAGCATAACCACTAGGGTATCATCATATGGGTAATGGACTCCACACTCATCTTCATCAGTGAATATTATAGGGACCGAGGCCATATTTGATCTCTTCTCAGCTCGTACATTCATCGCGTGGGATATAATAACTGAGCTCGATAGTGAATACTGAGAATAATTTTTTTGAGACCTGTTGAAATTTTCTACTAAAGTAAGGCCTCCTATGATCACTATCATATCATTTCTCCTTTGACTCTGCTTCAGGTCTTGCGATTTGTCATCAACATCCGTCACAAATTTAGTCAGGTAGTTATTTCTGACTAAGATCTCAATCTGATTTTGCAGATTGTAATATTCTTCTGTAAGGTGCTTGACATCTTGATGGAATTCACAGAACTTATTCTTTGCATCTCCGATTGCTTTTGACTTGATTGGGCGAAAGTCTAACAAAAGTGTTCCCTGCCTTTTTATCTCCTCAAGTATATGTGAAAGAGCTGGATTCAAGGGGATGAGCTTCCTCCCTTTCTACACTTGTTCCACTCGTCTTGGATTATCCCTCTGAGGCAATCTCCTTTCTCTGACATAAGGATCTTCCCTACGTCTTTCCGTCTTAAAATATTCGAGAGCGCGGTCCCTTCCACGGTTCATCTTAGAAGATCTTTTTTGCTGATTCTTCTATTTTTTATTCTCAAGCTTTTTGAATCGACTATCATTTCTCAAAGGAACTCCTGTCGTCTTTTCCTCCTTCATCTTCAGCATCACCTGATTCTCCACTTCTAATTGATCGAGCGATTTTTTTCGAGCAGTTCATATGTAGTTATAGAGGACTTTAATATAGCGTACCATATCTAGTCTATCTTTAATCCCTGTTTCAAACCTTCCAACACTAAAGGATAATGGTAAGTTCCTAACTCGAGTACTTCTTCATAGTGTCTCTTAGCAAAGCTTCTGAGACTTTCTCCATTTTTCTATTTGAGTAACAATAAGGAACTCGGAGTCTTGATGTTAAAAACTACCCCTCTGAACTCCTTCATAAAAATGACGTACAACTACTCAAAGTCTTCAATCCTTCCCAGGGCTAAGCTGACAAACCACTTCCTCGCTTGTCCTTCTAATGTTAATGGGAATAAGCAGCACATTTGATCTTCATTCAGGCCTTGGATTAGCATCATTTTTCGAAAAAAAATTCATATGTAAAGAGGGATCTGTCTTCCTAAAGAATGGAGTAATCTGGGATATTTTAAACTTTTGAGGCAAAGTTAAGCTCATAAGCCTTAGAGTAAATGGAGACTTTGCATATGGTCCGATTTGCTGTGTAGACTCAGCGTTCTCACCCCTAGGTCGCACATTCTCGCTATTCATTTCTTCTACAAGCTTCCTAGCCAAGACTTCAACATCCTTTTCCTTGGTAAGAGTTCCCAAGTCCTTTCTAGTTGTGAATGAAGGCGTTTGGAAGCCCTATGCTCCCTTCTTCTCTTCTGTTCAAGAACTATCCTCATGTCATCAAGAGATAAACTGGTTTCATAGAACCTTTCACGATTGGCTTCTGTACTCTGGGAAAATCGAGTAAACTCATGAGGACGTCTCTCATGGATCTTGAAAAATGTATTCTCCTTTCTGTCTCCTATCTTTCTCAAAAGAAGCTCCTCTGTAACTTTTCCTTTTCCCTTTTTAACAGTGGTGTATTTTTTTTCGGACCTTTTTTTTTACTTCATCATCGTTTCTCACTACTTTCTTCAATCGTGGGGTGCTGCTTCAGCTAGCATTTTTTTCCCCCCACAACCCCATTCTCAACATCTTCTTCATTTTTGTTATCTCCTTAACCAGTATCTGTATTTGCTGATCTTTTTTTGCATGTTATTGTTCTCTGTTCTAAAGTTATTGCAGCAGTTGAGCCACTTCGTCTGCTTCTCCTGGATGCTATATCTTACGGGTAGGAATGGCTCTTGAGTGAGACTAGGAACTTACATTTTCTAGGATCTCCTGTAATAGGTTCTGAGCTTCATTCGTTGTTGACAGGCCAATAGAGTCTCCTTTTTGATTTCTTCAATTCGGTACATTCCTCCTTGTTGGATAAACTATTATAGTTGTCATCTTTAACAGAGTTAGTAGTTCGTTGGCTTTTAGTTCGATTTCTCACAGACGACGTCAAAATATTAATGCAAGAAATTGGTTTTTTTTCTCCAATCTCTAACATCAGTTTCTTCTTCTTCAACCACGATCAATCTCTACAAATTTTTGTCTACAAAACATAGAAATCCTCAAGGATAAAGTCGATTTTTCGACGAAAACTCTCCGATGCTTAAGATAGATATATAGAGAGAGAAGTACGATAGAGATGATGCTTAGAGAGAAAAGTTGAGAAAGAATCTGTGTGTATTTTCTATGTCGAGTCAGAATATTCGTTACCTGTGAACGGAATGAACTTGTCTCTTTATTCCCGAAATCTGTCACCTTCTAATCATTTGCAGTTATAATCGTATACACGTGTCATTCTCTCGTTGATTCCCTCTAAAAGTTTGTTACGAAAATCGCGTGGCGTGGTTATTATGAGAATCGTACTTATCCACGTGTATAAATAAATATTCTAGAATATTGGAGGTCAAAGGACTTATACTGAGAAGTCCAAGGTTTCGATGATAGGACTCGAGGTATCTCAGGTTTTTCAGAATAAGCATAAAAAATCTCAAGTCTCAGTGAGAACGAATTGAGAAAAACAGGATCTCGGAAGATGATAATACAGTCCAGAGATTTCTTTTGAAGTGTTATGAAAAGAGGTCTCAAAACGTCATCGTTTCGTGAGCTCAAATAGATTAATGCATATGAATAATGGACATAATCTTTGGGCGTACTTCAATAAAATACCCGAACACACTATATTCATATATTTGAGCAATCAAGTCTTAAGATTTAGAAATCAAAATTATCGAAAGAATTTTGAACACGTGTGGCCGGAACGGAGGAAAAGTGCAATAAGATAAATAGTAACTGTCTCAACCAAGTTTCAAATTTTTATTTAATGGGCTTGAGATATTTGCTGGGTTTGTGTTGGGCCGAACCCTTGATTAGGAAAAACCTACTTCATTTCCTTTGTTTGATCCATTCTTCAGAATTTGTCTCTGATGCACGCTGATTCAAACATATCATCTTCTTCGTCAATGCGAATCTTTGGAGAGAATTCGAAGGAGAGTAATGAAATCTTACAGAAAGAAAACGACTTGTTGATGAGAGAAATGGGTTTCCTCTTGCTTTGCATGCAAGTGTGGCAGCTCCTCTCAAAGCCATTTTGTTACGCGGTCTCGTTATGGTGTCAAATTACTTCTATAAATAACAACTATGTCTGTTGTGTAAACCGCTCTGCAAACGTGGCAATCTAGGATTCCAAAAATAAATAAATAAAAATAAAAAGAGACCAAAAAGAAAAGATATCAAAACCACTAGGCAGGAATAGAAATAGTTCAAAATATAGAGGTAACAGCTGCAAATCCAGCTATTTAACTTTGGCATCTGGGGTTCGTTGCACTTTCCCGTAAATTTAACCATACGATTCGTGCAGTGATCATGGCATTTTTGCTTAAAACCTCAATTGCTTCTCACTTACGATCGCATTCTCAGGTAAGAATATATATTACTAATCGATCTTGCTTGGATTTGATGTGGTTTCCTCAAACTAATGTTATCTGTGCTGGAGTTGAAAGCAGACAACAGGAGATGCTTTTTCACGCTCCTGTCGTGGGTATCACGTTGAACTCGGAGCTCGGGAGAAAGCTGTGAGACATTCTTCACTTTTTTTTTTAGTTTTTTTAATGTTTGTTTGCTTTGTTTTGGTCAGGGTTTTCTTTTCTCGTTTAGCTTTACATGATTGGACAATATTAGAATTTAGCATCTAGGCATGGGCAAATTAGTTGATGATTAAATGAAGTGAATTAGCAAATAGATTCTTATTTTTTTAAAGTGCCGAGTTGGCTTTTAGCTTTTATGGTTGGTATTCCTGTTGTAGAATCCTAATAGAGGTTTATTAATACTTTTATTGTTTGTGTATCCATGAACAATTTGATGGGTATTGTCGCTCTTTGTTAATTTGTGTATGTTAGTTTTGTTGTGCTCTCTTTTGATCTCAGTCAAATACTTTGCAGCTGTTGGCAGATGATCCTGCTCTGAGGAGATTCAAGTCGCATAAGAAGAGTGTGTCGCGATTGAAAAGGATTGGAGATGTTCTCACGATTGTTGTTGTAGCAGGTAAGCTGGGTGTATCTGGCATACTATGAAAGAAATGATTATGCGTTTGATGGTTGTATACTTGTATTTAGTATTACGTGTTTGGATATGCCTAAGTATGTGCAGAATGTATACAACAGTATGTTCTGTAATACAGTCGAATGAGACCAATGATGCTTCTGTGCAGTGAATTTACAACATCACAATGAAGAATATTCAGTTGTATAAAAGTAAGACCATTTTTGGATTTGAGAAAGAAGAAAAAGAGATAAGGTTGATAAGATAGTACTTTGATTGTGAAAATCATCTATAGTAATCTAAGGTTTGATAAGGTAGCACTTTGTTTATGAAAAATCATCCATGGTAATCCTTCTCTTGGATAAACCTTCCTCTTCTTGGTTCCCTATTAGATTTTTGCTTCAAACAATGGATGCTACTGACCATTTGCTTGGTTTGAATGGCCGGAGGTCCCTGTTAATAATGTACTCTCTTTTCCGTTGTTTATTATTTTTAAAGTTGTGTCAGTCTGTCTGATTCCTTTTCATTTTTGTGTAATTATTGTATTTATTTTGGGCATTGGAAACCAATTAGTAATAAATTTAGTTGATTTTCATTATTGCTAATTGTTGCATTTGTTGACAATGTCTTCAAAAATATTTAATTAGATTGATGAATGATGTTCAGTACATCTTCCATAACGTGCTAAACTTGCTGATAAAGCAGCCTCAAATCATCCTGTAATGTTGATGCAGTCCTGACCGAAAGCTCGGCAATTAGCCTATAACTTCAAATTTCTGTATTATATTAATTTAATTTGTAAATATGAAGTTCTTACTACGCTATCCTAAACCTAAACTGTCACCTACTCATTCCCAGCTGTGTAGCTCCTAGATTCTGCATGTTATATGTGCTATTTCTGGAAACAGTTCATTATTTTGGAACAAGTCACCTGCTGCACGGAAAATGAACTCTGAGAATTCTAAGGAGTCCTTGATTGTTTTGAAGAGAGTTTGCCCTTATGAATGTAATTGTTGTGGATCAGTGACATTGTAATCATATTGTGGTTGGTATGATAAGAGTTTCCACTAAGGCTGACAAATGTTTTGTAGATTGGGCAGTACCTCAAGTTTGGATTGAGATATGGAATAGTTTCTCATCCACACATATTTGGGACTTTATTTGTTTGTGAATTGTGTCCGTACTCACAAATGCCCATGCAAATCCTGATTGCTGTCTCCGACTGGAAATAACCTATGCTTTAACTGTATAACCTTTTGCAACACTTGTAAGTTACCTTTTAACTTTGACTTAAAGGTTTATTGTTGTTTCCCCTTGATTGTAATGTTCTATGTAGCAGGATTTGGTTAAGAGCACATATTTTTATTTTACTCAGTAGGACTACTGTCTTCTGTTGAAATGTTAAATCTGTGTGATTATTAAATATGACAGGCTTGTTCCTGTATGCTTTTAATATTGTTGATATACATTTTTGTTTTAGGTTGTTGCTATGAAATTTATGTCAAGGCAGTTCTGAGAGAAGAAGCTCGGAGACAGGCAAGGACTGCAACTGAAAGTGCATGATTGTGTACGTCTGTGCAGTTTGTTTTTATTTTTTGGGCCACAATTGTTAAATAAGTCGAACAAATATGTTGTCATGGAACGCTAAAGTGCAAGGCTGACTGCTCTACTGATTACCACCAGGTTCCCATCTTTCACATAAATTTGTGCAATAAAATATTGGATGCTAATTTCATGAATATTGTCAGAGCTTTCTGTCTTTTATGTCGAGTGTAAGTTCCTAATTTGGATGCCTGGCAAGTACGATGATGTTACCCATGAGATTACAAGTTTCACCATTTAAGATTTTGAAACTTGTACACTCTCCCATCGCCTTGGGTTTCCTACTAGTATCAAATTGTTCTATTTAGCTGAAAGGCATCCCAAGTCTATCTTGAGCATTTGCAATTTTCATTTGAATTATTACATCCCTGTAGAACATAAAGAAACATGTCTAAACTATTAAATGATAAAAGCTGGGGAAGTGGGCGTCTATATTTTTGGGTCCCTTGGAGAGAAATGGGTATCTTTTCTCCTTTTTTTTAAAAATAAATTTATGATGCTAGGCTGCATAATGTTTCTTTTTGGAAGGGTATAGAATAGGATAATGACAAATGACAAATCATATGGGAAACGATTTAGTGGGAAGTGAGGTCTACTAAGGAGCCCGTGAGTCGGTCCTTTTCGTGTTCATTTTATTAGGTAGGTAGTCGCCGCAGGTGGGGATAAATTAAATGCGCCCCATCCTCGGGTTCAAAATGTTGGCGGGTTTCTTTAACTCATTAATTTGAAAAAACGAAAATGGGCAGATTTGACCATTATTAAAAAAAAAAAATTATAAAAATATACAAAGACAAAAATATTTGTGCAAATTAAACACAAAAATTTAATCTATCTCATTTTACTATTTTACAGAAAATTTGCCTCGTTTTAAAACTCCTAATTTTTTAAACACAATCTAGCAAAAATCTACATTGTTGACATTAGAATTCAATATTTTATGCTCGAAAATTTGCTAAAATCGATGAATTTTCTTTCAAATAGTAATTTTATGGAAATATATACACATTTACCTTATTTGTTAAAATTTTAAAAAATAAATTTATAAACCATATGTTAAAATTATTTTTCTTTTGTGTTGAATTTGTGAAAATATTAGATTTGTGAAATTATTGAATAAAATGTTGGTCGAAAAATTGAATTTTCAACAAGGGTTTATAAATTTTCTTAAAATTCGAGAATTAACCAAAAATTACTTTTTAGAATTGACTTGATCAATTCTTGAAAGTTAATTTCAAGAATAGATCATAATTTAATATATTCTTGAAATTAAATTTTCAGAATTGACTAAATCAAATATTTATTTTTTTTAAATTTTATTAAATATTATTTAAATTAATTTTTACTTTATTTAATTAATTTAAATTATCTTTTATTTTTATACATTGTATTATATTTTCACGTGTTATTTAATTTAAACAATAATTTATTTATTTGTTATTATTTGCATAAATTATTTTTTAAATATTTATTTGCATATATTAGTTAAATTATATTTTATTCTTTAGAACTTTTAAAAATAATTTAAAATGTATTTTAATTTTTAAAAATATTTATTTTTTGTATATATTATTTAAATTATCTATTATTTAATTTGAATTATCTTTTATTTAATTTTTAAATTGTCTTTTATTCTTTTAAATTGTATTTAATTTTTTTAAAAATTTTGATAATAATGGAAATTGTCTTATACCCTTTTAAATATTTATTTTTCATACATTATTTAATTTAAACAATAAAATGTGGTATTTATTTATAAGTATTTGCATATATTATTTAAATTATCGTTTATTTAATTTAAATTATATTTTATTTTTTAAAACTTTTGAGACGGAAGTTAATTCACCTCAAGTGCGATCTTGTTCTAGTCAACATAAGAACAACATATTTTCTCATAGGGCAAGAAACATGGACACAATTGTAAGACCTGTCAGAAATGTAGTGCATCTTCATTCGAACTAGCGATGTTAAGGTATGTTTGTTCTTTATCAGTTCATTAAATGTTATATATATATATATATATAATTAAAAAATAACGTTTATTTTGATTTAATTCAGAATTCAAAGTGATGGTAGATGTTTGTGCTCATTTTTGCGTTTGATTTTGTAATTATTTTAAAATTATTTTGTGTGGTCTTTTTTAGATATGATATTTTGTAATTAATTTAACTTTTAGTATTATTAAAAAAAAATTGATTCAAATTCTAAATATACAATTCAAGGGGGAACTAACTAATTGATCAATTCTAAATATTAAAATTCTAATTATTTTAAAGTAACTTTTGAAAATTAACCAATTGATCAATTCTCAAAAGTTTTTTTTTGAAAATTGATTTGATCTGAAAAATAAAATTTGAAAATTAACTAATTGGTCAATTTTTTAAAGTAATTTTTGAAAATAGATAATTTTAGTTAATTTTTGAATTTATAAATTTTTGTATTTAATTATTGAGGATATTTTTGTTAAAAATTATATTTTTAATTTAATTTATACAAGTATTTTTTTACGTATATTTTTATAATAACGGTCAAATATGCCAATTTTTCTTAAAAAAAAAAAAAAAAGGGAGTAAGGTTTGATTGTGACGAATCTTAAATAGACTGTATCTGTCGCCTTCAATTTCTCAACTTGGAAATGTTCGCTCTTGTGATGGGCTCTTTCTGGTGTTTATGGCTCATTTCCGGTAAGATTTGATACGATATTGGTGATGTGTTACCGGAGGACACGTCTGAACTTTTAAAAAAAAAAATTGTGAGCCGGGTGTTTTTAAATTTGTAGTAATAGTAACAGTAGGTGCACATATAAATGATGAGTAATGATATTTATTGTATGTTTTTGTTTTAAAAAATATATTTTAAATTACTTATTTTATAATTTTTATTTTAAAAATATATTTAAAAGAAAATAGTATTTATTAAATGACAAAGAATATAATAAATACTTTTGAAAAATAAAATAAATAATTTTATAAAAATAAAAAATTATTATTTAACAAATATACATTAATTAATTATAAAATAAAAAAATTTAAAATAAGTATTATTAATTATAAAATATAATTGATACCTGAGCTGTACGTTGGATCGTGCACTGCATTCCATCTGTCAGACTTATTGATACAAATGACCACAATATATTAAAAATCAGAAAATCCATGTCATCATTACTAAACCGAACCAATAGGCTCCACAAAATTTTTAACTAGAGAAGAAGATCATATACCTCTCTAAGGTCACTCGCTCTGGAAGCACGTTCCATACACAGCCATGAATGTATAACGTTATGAGCGTTACTAAGACCATCACAGATTCACAATCCCCAAATTCAGTACGTGACACGCACGTACATTTTTGTACAAGTGCTACAAACAAACCAAACCGATCCACTAAATTAAAACCGCAATATGTTCGAGTCTGCATACTGAGTTGTAGCTCGTTTTGGTCGGAAGAGCTATAAATGCCATATTTCCAATAGTCAAACGGCACGTTTCAACTATGGGTTATTGTAGTAATTCAACTTGAAGTTAAAATTACTTAACGGTTCCTGATGGAGACAGCTATCGTTTTTCATTGGTCCAAAGTCTTAACCACGAAGCCTACTACTGTCTCAGCATCTTTCTGAGCTGTACTCTCGGGCTCAAAAAAACAAAAAACACACAGTTTGAAATACCAAGTTATAGAAGGCAAAGTCTTCGTTCTCATCACCAAAAGAGGACTTGAGTAAGTGTTCATCAGCTTCGGTTGATATTTTGTTGTGGTGGTCCGAGAGATCCGAGAGAGAATTTTGTGTGGAAGATCTGAAATGGCAACTTTTGCAGGGACTACCCAAAAGTGTAAGGCATGTGAAAAAACTGTGTATTTGGTTGAACAACTGACTGCTGATGACAAAGTCTACCACAAGGCTTGTTTTAGATGCCACCACTGCAAGGGTACCCTCAAGGTGAGAATTTCACTCTCTTACTCTCAAATACACTTTGGTAGACATGGGAATAGGTGAATTTCGATATGCGTGATGTTCTTTTACTTCCTTTTGCATGACCATATCGAATTGTTAAAAACTATTTATACATATTATGGTCTCTTTGTTTTGTGCTAAAGCTTCGATTTTTATATTTGAGGTCTATTTAAAGTGTTGAATCTTAGATACCTGAATATATTTTTGAACAATCGAGTGATCTAAGCTCGAATCAATCGAGGAAACATAAACTCAAGAAGCAATTTAGACCAGCAACAAAAACAAGAGAACAGAAGGAAAACGAAGAACAAGTTACATGGTTCAGCCATCGAAGGCTAACATACACGGAACGAAACACCATAGAAACTTTCATTTACGTAATCAAGATCAATGAATACAGACTCTATCTCGGATCACACCAAATATGACTTGGATATTAAGCTAAGAAGGGAATTGATAAGTTATGTTGAGTATTGTAGCTAGCTGTAGCAAATTAGCAACTGCCATCTCAGCAACTCCAACACAGTTTATAGCCTGAATTTGAATCATCTTAAATTGCATAAAGCTAATGCTTTTGAGAACTTTGGAAGTATAATGATTGGTTATCCATATATGTCATGGGGTTTTAGACTTGAGTTTGGAGGATACTTTGGGATAGATCTTTCATATCTGATGTAGATGGTTTATGTCACGATCCTCCATTTGAATATTCAACTTTGTTCGCCTAGGACTTCTGTTAATAGGTATAGAAAAACCAATTTTTTTTTTTAAGCTCATAAATCTTATGCTGTTTAAATGACTTACCCTTGAGTAGTCTTTTTATTTGGGCATCTAATCTATATCCTTTGGATGTTCAAAGCTTTTGTGTGCTCGATGGTTTAGATAGACCCCCTTTCTTATGTTCGAAATTCCTTAACAGAATATTGATCCTCATTTTGTTGCACAAAAGATGTAAGAACTTGGTCTTAGAGGGTGGGGAGTGGCATTAGAGTATGGCCTAAGTAAGGAACGGCTTCTGACAGACAGTTAAGATAGTTGGGGGTAGGGATGAACCAAGTATCACTTTAGAATAGAAAAAAAAAAGTTGTTGGGTTATAGATATATGGAGTTGGACTCAAGTTGTTAATAAAGTTTTTTAGGATGAGTGTTGACTCATTACCAAGAACAAAAATGTGTAACCCTAAAGGTTAAGTTAAAGCGAAGAATATCGTCGATAATATTAGGTCAGGTCTTACAATTTGGTATCAGAATCAACTCCTCTCCTGTATGAAGATGCGGGTGTTGGACTCAAGTTGTTAATGAGACTTTTTGGGATGGGTATTGACCCATTGTCAAGAATAAAACCATGTGATCACAAAGAGTTGAAACAAGGGCAGACAATATTGTTGATAATATTGGGTCAGCTCTTACAGAAGAAACCTTCATACTTTTGTGTTTATTGTGGTGATGAAGTTCAGCAGCAAGCTAGTAATTTCAGTGTAAGATACCGTCAATTTTTAGATGATTAGAGGACAGTTTGTGAGTGTATTATATTTCAGCAGCGGTCACCTAGTTGGTATGAAAATCTGCATCCTGATATTACTTTCCCAAATATTTCCATAATTCGGTTAGATAAAATGGCTATATCGAGCTCAATCAATAGTTTGGATTATGGATGCCAGGAATTATTTGAAAATTTATGGAAAGCATTTGGTGTAAACAGACCCTGTAAGTTTTGGTCTATGGATAAAAATTCAACAATTTGAGGACTTAAAAAAATTTTAATTTGTGAAAAAAATCTCTGTGCTAGTATTCATATCAAGGAATAGAGTAAG
This sequence comes from Trichilia minutiflora, assembly GCA_035590515.1. Classification (NCBI taxonomy): domain Eukaryota; kingdom Viridiplantae; phylum Streptophyta; class Magnoliopsida; order Sapindales; family Meliaceae; genus Trichilia; species Trichilia minutiflora. The sequence goes on along the minus strand of JAVXUL010089924.1, from coordinate 9,871 downwards.
AGGTAGGGATAAAACAGCAGAACTCGATATAATATCTTCCATACGGAATCATAAAAGATAGTGGTCGAATAGTCAATCAGAGGTTCTCAGTTATAAGCTGTAGCATGGCATTGCATTTTGAAATTTAGTAAATGTTATGATTTAGAGAACTTTGTCGAATTATCAAGAGGCCGCTAAAGTTTTTATGACACCTAGAATGAAAAAATGTTTTGTCTTGTTCTGATTTTTCAGCATGGAGGTAATCGTAGATGATACATCTGGGTTTGATAGATGCAAATCATATTTTTGTGGTCCTCAACCAAGTTTCATGATTATGATCATGAAGCATTTGTATCTTACAGTAGAATGTAGAGAGCCAGGTCATCTGAAAGTGATATTCCCTTTGCATGACTGTGGGTTTCATGTAGTAACCTATGGCATCTTTGAAACAAAATATAATAACAAAAAAAGGCAATTTTTTCACTTCTTGCTATCTGTATGACGAACTGCATGTAGCACCGTGCCATTTTAATGCGGTCTGTCAAGCAGAACATGCATAGCAATAGAGAAGAAACTCAATGCCAAATAATTTTATGTTGTCTATCAAGACATGCTGAACTTGTTATGGGAAGCTCATACAAGACAAATTTTGATTGTTAAAGTGGGAAAGTAATCTTGTGAAATTTATTAATGAATCTCTATGATTATCTGAGTCTTTGTTGGTTAAACTCTAGCTGTTGCTGCAACAGATGGCAATATTGTTGATCGTTGACAATTTCCCTTAACTCATATTCAAAACCATTCTAGATATTTACCAACAAGTCACCAACAAGTCATCAACCAGTTCTGACCAATTTAATATATATCATCTTGCATTTTAAAATTTTTGAATATTGTTGCATTAAACTTGTCAGCTGGCTGATGATAATGATTGGTTGCCATTAACTGTCCATCAAGGGGGTTAATGTTAGCAGATTTTATTGAGTCGGAATAGGTTCTTTTAAAATCCTAGCTATCCCTCCTCCATTTTCCATATGAGCTTTTTGTTCTGGTATTTCTGTGAAATCTTTTAATTAGATTCAATCAATTCTTTGTTAAAGGGAACTAGTAAAGTCATGTTTATGTGAATCAGTTTATATTGTGTTCGTAAAAGACCTAGCTTCTGTTTATGGTAACAGGTTTTGATCTGAAGTCTTTGTTTGCAGTATCAATATTTGGTTTACCTTTATTTCTTATATTCGTCTATAACTTTGCAGCTAAGCAACTATTCCTCCTTTGAGGGGGTATTGTATTGTAAGCCTCACTTTGATCAACTGTTTAAGATGACTGGCAGCTTGGATAAAAGTTTTGAAGGTGCTTAACAGTTGTTTATTTTCTAAAGATATTTATTAATACTATAGTTGCTTGTTTAAACTTATTCACAGGTTTCTTTCTTTTCTAGGCACTCCAAAGACTGTTAGAGTTAGCAGATCAACTGGCCAGGTACCCATAGTATTCAATTTCCCAATTACATAATCTATTTATCCAAATTTAAATTCGGACTCTGTTTGAAATCATTTCATGGCTGATTACTTAAAAGAGTCTACTACAATTATTCTATGTAGATACTCATACTAAGTGGAATTTTGCAGGTCACAAATAGCAGAGTTTCTAGCTTGTTTGCTGGAACTCAAGATAAATGTGTTGCTTGCAAGAAAACTGTTTACCCAATTGAAAAGGTAAAAGTAGAAATTTTAATATAATACTAATTGTGAACTATGCAATAGATTAACTTTCGTGTCATTAACTATGATATTATACTATGTGTAACACATTAATGGTCCATCTTGTTGGTTACTCAGAATGGATTTTGAAACTACTTGATTATCCCTAAGCACATAGTTTGGTTGGTCTGGTCGTCTGACGCAAAATGATGCATTGATGTTTTAGGTGGCAGTTGATGGCACGTCATACCACAAGGGCTGTTTCAAGTGCGCCCATGGAGGTTGTGTAATTAGCCCATCAAACTATGTGGCGCATGAGCATCATCTCTATTGTAGGCATCACCACAATCAGCTTTTCAAGCAGAAGGGTAACTTCAGCCAACTTGACAACCATGAACCAGTTAAAGAGGTGACTGAGAATGCAACCACTTAGTGACTCTGAGGTTTTCTGCTGTTGATGTGAGAATTAGGGATTGCTTGGGTTGAGTTTCCAAGCAAGAGACAGGTAGAACTGTTGATGCATACAAGAAGAGCTGTCAAGTTTTCATTTCTTTATATATGTGTAATATGTTATTAAGAACAAGTGTTCAGGGGAAGAGTTTGGGGTTTTGCTGAATTTTTTTGTGAGGTGAGCTTTAAATGGACAAGTCCTGGAAATGGTTGATTGTTCAGTCAGTACAATAAATAATTTGAGTGGTCAAAATGTTATCTGTGTTTATAATTTGAAGCTTGATTTGGTTAATATTTTTCAAGTGGAAAGGAGTCTGTGTTTTCAGTGGTAAGGACTGCTTTGTGTTTCTAATCCTGGGTGGTTTTCATTCAGTTGTAATACTATCTTTCTGTATTTATCTTCTTAGTCAGTTATTAGTTTACATTTTAAACTGCTTACTCGCCAGACTCATTACTATATAAGTTGAACATCTTGGCTGCCGACATGGGCACTGGCTGGTGGGCTGGCAGGCTGGCATTATGCAATTATTCGAGCACATTGATCACAATTCTGTATGTTCCATTTACTTGCTTATATTGCATGTTCTGCTATCTCCAGAACCACCAAACCTCGTGAACACATTTTCAAAATTCAAAAACGTGGCCTGTCGTATCATCTATATCGCTGGAGGAAATTTTGAGTAACTACGATTTGCCTTTTATAGCTATCGTTTGACAGAATGGTAAAAGGTTTCGATATAAGCATCGTATGTCAAATGCTTCTCATAAAACAGATAGATCAGTAGTTGATATAAGCGAAAATAGATGCTTTATGATCCATTTTATTAATTCCCCTTTTATTTTGATATAACAGTTCTTCACACCAAGGGAAATATTTGAGGCCTGCAATTTGATTTGCAGGAAGTAAGTAGTTATATAGAAGCTCCAAGATGTTAGTATGATCTGTTATTTGAGGATAAAGATGAAGCTACTGCAATCGGGCGTTCTTTGTTTGCCTTGTATTTGTGCAGTTATGCTCATTGGTCCTGCGTAGTTAATGCACCAAATTAAACATACTCTACTCACAAATCAATATGTAGAAACGATAAGTAAAGGTCGAATTTCACAGAAAGTGTCTATGATCAATTCTGGCGTTGAGGTAAAAATGCTATTGAATTCAAGTAATCTAAATAAATAAAATTAATAAATGCTAAATAATGAATTGGAAAATAAATTAGATTAACAAAAATTAGATAATACGAAATCAATTTCAAACTAATCAATTCTAGGTTTACTTCCACCCAATCATTCAATGGATAAAATGAATTATGACATTGTTCAATTTTCTTTATCTGAAATTATTAATCTTAGATAATAACAAGTTCTGTGACCCGAATTTTCTTAAATTGTCACTTCTCAGTTTGGTGTATTAATCACTCATTATAATATTTTTATAAAAAAATGAATTTTTATACCCCACCGTAAGGTTTGATTAAACATATAAAATAACCTGAAAGTTTTTGAAAATATTCATGTAAATTTTAATTTATTAAAAAATTTATTAGTTTGAATAGTTTTTTATTTTTTATTACAATTAAAATAATATCATTTTAATAATTATTATTTTATGAGTTAAATGTGTCAAATTACTTTTAGTTTTGTCTAAATTTACAGATTAAATTGATACATTGAGGTTGGCATGAATATTATATCGAGATCGTGTCTAAAGTCTTGATTGCATAATTATATACGAATCATTGAAAAAAAAATTAAAACTATAATTTATTAAATATAAAAATTTTAATAAATGTCTTAAAACTACTATTAAATAAATTTGATTTAAATACAGTTTTCTTTATTAGACTCGAATATACAGTTCTCTTTGTTTATCGTGAGATTAATTATTTGAATAATTATATATATTAATTTATTTATAATTTAATAAATTTATTTTAAAAAATTTAAACTAGCATTTGAATTCTGTAACTATTTTAAAATTTACATTAAAATATAAAAAAATATTAAATATGTAAACATAATTACAATGTTTAATTTTTTTTTTTAATCAAAAAATCCAATTTCACTCGCTTAATCCATGACGTCTAGTTAAATAAAAGATCAAACATACTACTTCATGTGATGTCTATTCTACTTAGAGATCATCTCAAAGATATAAAAATAGAATTGATAAAATCCGAATATTTCATCTTTAACACTTCACCAAAATACATTCTAAAATTTAAATATAAAACTAATATTAAAGAGTTGTTTAACCCGTTTTTACCATCAAATTACACCGTAAGAGTGGTACAATTATTTAACCCATTCAATAATTGTGTTAACTTAGAATTTTAATTCTTGAGGTGATTATTAGATGAGTTAAGTTAAATTTAACTTAAAATATGTTATATCTTTGTTTAATAATCTAAATTCTCACGCTTAAAATAAGATAAAAGATCAAAATAAAATTAACTTAAATATTTTGAATTAAAATAATAAATATTAAAAATATTAAAAATATTTGTGACACAACTAAAATTAACCTTATTAAAGTGACATTTAAAAAAAATCTAGGGTCCAAAGGAGAATTCTCCTATCAAAACTCATAGTAAATTAATGTCTTGTATCGTAAGATTGGCTTATTAAAATATAATAAATATGCAATTAAGAAGGGTCACTTCCTAACACACTATATTATTATTATTATTATTATTATTATTATTATTATTATTATTATTATTATTATTATTAAATATACATACACACATCACGAGTGTCGAGATATACATATATTAAAATTATCATCAATGGAATCTATGTTTAAAATATAATTGTTTCCTGAAAATAAAATTAAAAAATGAATATTTTTATAAAGTCTAGTAGGTCTACGTGATTCAATTGATATAACAATTTGTGTAGTTCAATAATTACCGAGATTTAAATCCTACTGATATGCATATCACCTAAAATTTTTAATTATTAATATGTAATATTAAAAATTACAATTATTTTAAATAATTTCATCTAAAATTATTATATAATTATCATATGTACTATATTTTTTACAGTAAATAACAAATAAATTATATAAATTTAAGAATAATAATAACAATATAAATTCTCTGTATAAATTATCCATTAAAACTGATGTTACAATATATTATTATTATTATTATTATTACGACAAAAAAAATTATATCTTTAACACTACTTATAATTTAATTACAATATATCGATTTTTATAAAAAAAAAAGTTTAAATAAGATTTTTAATTATACTTATTTATTAAAATTAATTTTTTAAAACAATGTATCATAATCAAAGCACTAAGGTATCCTTATCCTTTTTTATTTTTATTAAAACTTAAATTAGCATAAAACTTGAATTGATCTTAATGTCTGAAATGTTTAAATCTAAATAATATGTTTTGAATATAAATATTAAGTTAATTATTTGTTAAATATAAGAATTTAAAATTTGATACTTTTATTTCTGTATTTTTATAAATTTTAAATGTCAAATAAATAATAAAATATTTTAGAAATAAATAAAATAATTTTCTCTTGCAAACCTAAATAAAACATATAATACTATGAATTTTATTATAGTTTGTGATGCTATATACCAAGTAAATATATAGGCTTGGTTAATATATGGTCGTTAATGCTGAAGATAGCCCATAAACTCAAATCTAGGCCCAGTCCATGATTCCTTCATCTTGGTACTAGGCAATGTATAACATAACGCGACTATTTGTGGTTTGAATCATGAGTAATGGGCCTTCGTGAGGTTCAATTGTATAATAAACCCTAATCATAAATTAATTTTTATATTTACTTATTTTAATTGTTAATTAATTTATATAAATTAATTTTATAAAAATAATTTATATTAATGCGTTTTGTTTGGATCATGCTCAGATCCAGATGCAGTTTAAGAATTAAAGAATACATCAACACTAATCTTCCTTAAGACAAATTTTGTTTTATTAATTGAGGATTTCATCAAATTAATCTTTAGATATATTAACTAAAATATTATCATTTAAATATCTTATTTAAATTATAAATAATTAATTAAAATTAAATTTAATACGTATATTTAAATTATATATTTTAAATTTAATTTATTATTATTAGAATATACCTATAAATGATTGTAATATGTCAATTATGTGTAAATTTACTCTTTCTATTACATGAGATTATTAGAGGACTCTTTTCTTACAAAGTTTTAATATATTTATGATTTATCGAATCTAAAAAATGAGTTGGAATAGTATCAATTCTTTAACATATATTTACTATGTTTAAAAGATATTTATAATAACATTTACTTTAATACTAATTAATTTTGATGTCTTATCGTGTTCGAGTTCAGAGATATTTATGGGGTGGGAATTGGGTGAGTGAATTTTTTTAAAAAGAAAAGTTAATTAATTTTATTTTAAATATAACAAATTTTTTAAAATATAACTAAATATTTTTTAATTGTAAAATAATATATTATTATAAATTCATTAAATTATAAAATAAAGATAATAATAATTGAAAACTGGATGGCTGAGAATGGGACCATGAATAAGCATAATAAGAGTAAGCGGCGTAAAAACTAGAAAGATATGAACATGTAAACCCCACACAAACAGCATGTTTTCCATGTTCTTTTGACGAAAAAAGGCATTAGTCATTCCCCCACCAAAGATCCTCAATCGGCAAGAAAGAATCATAATTTTGAAAACTTTAAAATCTAAAATAAATAAAATTAAACAAAAATAAAAAATTTTCATTTGTATAAAGAATTTCAATTTGTAATACAAAGGATTACGTATGTAAACGTGTATATATATATATATATATATATGTTCAACACACATACACATTGATTATCTCAGGTATATACATGGGTGTTGTTGCAACTCCAACTCAGTTGAAGTTAAAAACTCTAGGAATTCTGCATTACATCTGTTGCAACTTTCTGCTTCCATGACTTACAAATCTACTTGAATTCCAAGAATCTAACAAAGTATTTTAAGAAGCCATTGAAAACAAGAAAGATAATCAAGAAAGTAAGGATAGAAGAGAGCACGAAAAGATTTCAAGAAGAAGAATTTTTATTTCAAGATTTCTATTTTTCCAGGAAGAGTCGCACCACTCCCAGGCACATACACGACACCTGCACTTTAAAACCAAAAGCATCAACAACTTTAACAAACCCTTCCCATACAAAGACCAATCTATCATTGCTAACAAAGTTTCAAGAACTTTCAAATAAGTCCAGATTTCTTTGCAAACAGGTCCATGAAGTATTGACTTCACTTTTGAAACACTTCTACAATCTTCATCTTGTTTCCAAAGTTAAGTCAGGTCCATCCTTCTTCCTTTTCTACTGAACACAGCTTCCGACTCCTGCATTCTTCTTCTCCTTAAGCTTCATGAACTTTGCTGAAAACTCACACACTCATGAACTTAAATGTATCAACTCTAGGCAATGTTCAAAGCTACTAACTGTTAACACCTTTGTTAACATATCTGCTGCATTATCTTCTGATCTCACCTCCTGGACAATCACCTCTCCTTCTACAATCACATCCTTGATGAAATGGAATATGACATCTATATGTTTTGTTCTTTCATGAAACACTTGATGCTTGGCTAGATGAATGGAGCTTTGATTATCACATAAGATCATAGGTCGACAGCAACTTCTTCCAACAACTTCAGTAACAAATCTTTGTAGCCAGAGTGCTTCTTTTACTGCCTCCACCAAAGCCATGTATTCAGCCTCCTTTGTTGACAAAGCCACTACATGTTGAAGGGTTGATTTCCAGTTTATAACGCACTCTTTTACCATGAACACAAAACCAGTCAAAGACCTTCTCCTGTCCAGGTCTGCAGCAAAATCAGCATCTACATACCCTGTGACACCTTTATTTGTAGTTGGTTTACTCTTCTTATAGCATAAATAGTAGTTTAACCTTCCCTTAATATATCTCAGCACCCACTTAACTACAACCCAGTGTGATTTCCCAGGATTTATCATAAATCTACTGATCACACTCAGGGCATAGGTCAAGTCAGGTCGAGTATATACAATTGCATACATTATGCAGCCCACAGCAGTTGCATAAGGAACTCTGCTCATCTCTTGTCTTTCTTAATCAGTTTTAGGACACTGGTCTTTACTCAACTTGAAATGAGCTGTTAAAGGAGTTGAAATAGGTTTTAAATTGCTCATTTTAAATTTCTAAAGTACCTTCAGTAGATACTTGATTTAGCTTCAACCAACCTTCACTCCTGTTTCTGCTTATACTAACACCCAGAATTTTCTTTGCTTTACCAAGGTCTTTCATTTCAAATTCTGTGGACAGCAACTTCTTCAATTCAAGTATCTTCTCCATACTTTTACTTGCTAGAAGCATATCATCCACATAAATCAGTAAAACAACCAGAACACTTGAGTCACCACCATGAAAGTATACACAATGGTCATACTCACTCCTAGTGTATTCAATTCTTTTCATAAAGCTATCAAACTTTATATTCCATTGTCTAGGAGATTGCTTAAGGTCATAAATGGATTTCTTCAACAAGCAAACCATTTGCTCACTTTCCTTTTTCTCAAAACATCTTGGCTGCTTCATTTATATTTCCTCTTCAAGTGTTCCATGAAGAAATGCTGTCCTTACATCTCTTTGCTCCAGCTCCTAGTCATTTGCAGCAACTAAGGCAAGTATTAATCTCACTGATACATGCCTTACTATTGGGAAAAACACCTCAGTATAATCCAACCCTTCTCTTTGGGTAAAACTCTTTGCGACTAGCCTGGCCTTGTACCTGAATGTGCCATCTAATTCTTTCTTTCTCTTAAAAATCCACTTGCAGTCTACCAGCTTCTTGTCCTGTGTTTTTTTAACTAACTCCCAAATTTCATTTTTCATCAAAGAATCTATTTCTTCCTTCATAGCTTGCTGCCACTTTCCAGCAGCTTTTCCTTGTATTGCATCCTCAACGATTAAAGTTTTAAAAAAACTCCACCTCTTCTGCTGCATGAAGTGCAAATGCAATCAAATTATCCTGATTATATCTTGCTGGAGGTTTTATAAGTCTTCTTTCTCTATCTTTGGCCAGGTTATAGTCTTGCAGTTCGACTGGTTGATCATGAGGTTATTGATCTCCTGATTTTTTTAGATCTTCCCTCATCTTTCTGTTCTAGCACACCAGTGGACTCTGAGCTACCAACTTCTAGCTCCACCTCTTCCTTCCCAACACCAGAGCTCTTTGACGATTCACCTTCATTATTCAACGTGCTACTGCTCAGCCCATCTTCAATAAACTTCACATCTCTGCTGACTATACACCTGCCACCAAGACCATCTTGACACCAAAGTTTTTAGCCTTTTACTCCTTTAGGGTATCCAATAAACACACCCTTCACTACCCTTGGTTCCAGTTTTCCTTTCTTGATATATGCATAAGTGGTGCATCCAAATACCTTCAAATGATCTAGTGTTGGCATTTTTTCTATTCTTAACTCTTTTGGAGTTCTAAAACTCAACACAGAAGATGGACTTCTATTAATGAGGTATGTTGTAGTGCTGACAACTTCTGTCCAGAAATCTCTTGGACAATCTTGAGCATATCAGCATGCTTCTGACTCTTTCTAGCAATGTTCTGTTCATCCTCTCAGCAATGTCATTTTGCTTAGGAGTATGAACAACAGTCTTATGTCTTGTAATGCCTTCCCTATAGAAATTATCA
>JAVXUL010089915.1:0-22890 GCA_035590515.1 Trichilia minutiflora | reverse complement strand
TTAAATATTATTATTTCGATTGAATATTAATTTAGTATTGATTTAATAATTAATTTAAACATTATTATATCGATTAAATATTAATTTAATAATTAATATTGATTAAATATTTAAATAATATTAAATAAATAATATTATTTAATTTAATAATTAAATTAAATAAAATTTAATATTAGAATTTATAAACAATTAATATTATTTCATTTAAATTTTATTAAATTTATTTTAAAAATAATTTTTAATTAAATATTATTAAATAATTTTTAGTATTTTTAAAATTATATTTAATATTATTATACAACATATAATTTAAAAATATAAACATTATTTAATAATATTTAATTAAAATTTATTTTTTAAAAATAAATTTAACAAAACTTTAAACAAAATAATATTAATTATTTATAAATTCTAATATTAAATTTAATTATTAAATTAAATAATATTAATTATTTAATATTATTTAAATAATATTAATCTAATTATCGATTAATTAATTATTTTTAATATTAATTATAAAATATGATTATTTTTATTAACTATTATCAAATAATTCTTTCTATTAAATTTTATTTTTTAAAATAATATTTTAATTTAATATTTTATAAGCATTTAATTAAATAATATTGTCTCTTTATATATAATTATTTTTATTAATTAATTATTAAAATAATAATATTTAATTAAATATTTTATAATTATTATTATTATTTATTAAATAAATATTAATGAATAGTATTATTTATTTGTAAATAATATTTTTTATAAGTTAAAAAAGATATTTTTATTTATAAATAAAATAATAAATTATTTTTAAATAAAATTTTATTAGAGGATATTTTTAATTTTTAGTTATAAATAATAGTTATTTTTGATTAAATCCCGATATATTTTGTGCGTAAACTTGACGCCTCTTTAAGAACTGTCTGAAGAACTCGCACTATACAAACCCTACTAACGTAGCCTCCAGGTACACTCAACCTATCGTTTGAGCATAAATCTCTAGCTGTTCTAGATACTCCAAAAACTCAACCAGAAGCGGCAACGACGGAGAAGGAAAAGGCAATGGCAAGCACTGAGGGTGATCATAGAGAGGAGGAGGAAGCCCCACACAACGAGGACGAGGACACCGGAGCTCAGGTGGCCCCTATCGTGAAACTCGAGGAAGTTGCCATCACCACCGGCGAGGAGGATGAAGATGCCATCCTCGATCTGTGAGTATTTGTATAGATCTTAGATCTGATTTTTTAAAAAAATTTCTAGGGTTTATTTTAATTTTATTATATCAATTCGTTTAAAGGAAGTCGAAACTCTACCGATTTGATAAGGATGGAAATCAGTGGAAAGAAAGAGGTGCGGGTACTGTTAAACTATTGAAACATAAAGAGACAGGAAAGGTTCGCCTCGTTATGAGACAATCCAAGACTCTTAAAATCTGCGCCAATCATCTCGGTTCGTATTCTCGTTAATTTGCTTGTGTTAGTTGGTATGATGTTGTTCGTTGTTTAAGTTTATTAATCCTGATTACGGGTTACCGGCAGTCTTACCAACGATGTCAGTGCAAGAGCATGCGGGAAACGACAAGTCATGCGTGTGGCACGCCGCTGACTTTGCTGACGGTGAATTAAAGGATGAGCTTTTTTGTATCAGATTTGGATCTGTTGAGAGTGAGTATTATCACTGTTACATGCAAATTCATTGATTCTAGTGTCTCAATAAATGAAACTAGTTGGTTACATCTATTGTGTTTTAGTCAATGAATCTAGCTAGTTAGTTGCAGGGTTATGCTTGTTTTATCAGTTAGTGTAGTGTAGGCATTTGATTGCTTTATTGTTTGCTATAGGCATTTCATTGTTATTATGGAGTTTTTCCTTTCTTTTTATCTTAAGTTACATTGGTTGTAAGTATTTTGTTTGTGGAATGGTTGGAGTCCATTTGTTTGGATGTTACCAGAAACTTCTTGGATTCCTCTCATTATGGTGAGCCCAATAATTTATTGAAACTGAAATTGTAGTTTGATTTAGGTTATTCGATGTGTTTGTGTTAAACCTACTGTGTTGCTTGTTTGATGAACCGACCCATCTTGCATGAGCTATTTTAATTGAACGGAGTAGAACTGTCAAAACGAATTTCACTTTACCAAACTTAAAGTTACACAATGGTTTTAAAATCTTGGTAATTTACTGGTGTACCTGGTGTGGATGCCATGTAGTTATCGGCATGCCAATGGTGTCAATATTGCAACCATGATTGTCACATGCAAGATCCCTTCTGGGAAACCTGTACTATAGAATTAGGTCTTCCAGGCAGCCTTCTATCTTCACATGAATTTCAATTTACTTGGTTTTATGCAGTTTAGTTGGTGAGTTTCAAAGATGAAACTGCTCTCTGGCCTCTTGCTATGGTTTCATAGATCTCCTGTTGTTCCTTTATCACTCATAGAGCAGTTGTATGCTACTAATAGTCTGATTGTTTTGAAATTGAAGGCTTTTACTAGGAGTTGATCTTGGTTTGGATTGGTTTGAGATTAAATTTCAAACCGATCCAAGTATATCAGTTTGGATTTACTTCAATCTAGAAACCAATCCAAAAGTTTTAGAACCGATCTGAATTAATTCAATTGTTGGTTTGGATCAAATCGGATTGGATCTGCCCAAAGGGGTGAGCATTGTTAGTTTGGATTGTTTTGGATCTAAATTTCAAACCGATCCAAATATATTGTTTTGAATTTAGTCCAATCCAGAAATCAATTCAAAATTTTCAAAACTGATCCAATTGTTGGTTTGTATTGTATTATATTGGATCTGTCCACACGATGCTTTTACCTTAACTGTCTTAATTTACTTTCAACTCACATTTGTATTTCAATTACTGATTTATTTGGTCATCCTACAGTTATGGGACTCTTTGAATCTTAAAAATTATGAAGATACCTAGATAATATCTTTAAGATAGTTTGAGAACAATTCCTCCATGATTTTAAATACGAGAACTGAAGAATTTATTAATTATCATCCATAAAATAATTTATTTGTTTAATTTTTTTAAAGTGACACAATAGTATTTTTTTAATTAAAAAAGGGAGTATTAAAGGGGATTAAGTCTGTGATAAAAATAATATATATTAAAATTAATATCTAATATCTAAGACATTATAGTGGAGTAATATAAGTTATTATAATGGTCACCCACTTACAATTGACAATAAAATAATATTTGTGATTTTTATAAATTTTAATTTTTACACTTTTAACGTGTTCGAGAATATATCAAAAAATAATGATTTAGACAAGTATATTCTCATTTTTAAGTGAAAAAATAATTAAATTTATTTTAGGATGTGCGAGTACTATATATGTATATACACACACACATTTTAGGAGAAAAAGTGATGATTATGAAAAAGATATTAGTTAAGTAATAAATTTTTAAATTTTAGGAGTGACAATCGATAAATTTTTGAGGATAAATAAGTCATTTTCTATAGCTTTGTTGAGGGGATTTTGAGGGAATGCAAACCTCAAGGGAGTTAAGCAATAAAATTTGAAAAGATACCATCCAAGTGATAAAACTTCAAACTTCAAACCTCACAGGAAGTAAGTGATAAGTCTCTGTTTTTTTTATTTGCTTAATAGTAGTTTGAATATGTTTTCCACAATACAATTTGACAAATTTAAGGTGGATATATGGTGTACCTATAATGTGGTGAAGTTGCACCGTATTGCTGTAACTGGCAGTGTATATTAGTAGTTTTCTTCTATCTTTAATTACCTCATCTATTCTTATAACGTCTTCAATATTGCTTGCCGATTTTCTTCTAAATTGTCTGGTTCATTTAATTCAGATTGCAAAACCTTTATGGAAAAGGTTCAAGAAGTTGCTGAATCCCAAAAAAACAGAGAGGAAAATAAAGATGCAAGTGCAGCTGCTGGTCTTCTTGAGAAATTGAGTGTTGAAGAAAAAAAAACTGAGGACAAAGCTGAGGAAGAGGTGCCTGCTACATCCAAGGAGGAGAAGGGATCAAAAGCCGGGCAAGCAGAGAAGAAAACTGAGGAGTCTGTTCCCTCAACTTAAAGAGGTTTGGGTTTGTCTTCATACCCCATATGATTGGCAGTATGAAGAGGTTAGTTGGTTGACCTCATTCTGCAATGTCTTGGAACATAAACCTGTTGAAAATTGATGGACCTATTTATGGGCTGTAGTGGTTTGGGTCTGCGTCCAGCTTGAGTCGGTCAACAGTTGGTTAAGGATTGGGTCATGTTTGTATGTTGATGGTTGCATTTTGGTAGCTGGTATCGTCAAAGGGTTCAATTAAGTCCCAGTCCTATATTGCTTAAAGGTTTTTCTTCTCAAAAATTTCTTTCACAGAGGTTCTGTTGAGATATAATTTCTGCAATTGAAGAGTTTGGTCTTGTTACTTTTGTGTTGTGATTAGAAATTGTACCAATGTTGATTGTTGATTGTTTTATTGAACGATGCTTTTATCTGTCTGCGCCTAATGAGTTCCTTTTCTTTTAAATCCGAATTAGTGAATTTTACTTGGCTGTTTGTTACTATCATCAGTTCCATTTGTAAAATTCCCATGGTTATGAGAAATATATCCTTGGTCGTGAAGTCCAGACCATTCTTGCAAAAGGCATTTCAAGGGCAACGGTTTGAGGATGTCAAAGATTAGGTAGCTTTAATCCTTTTATTGGTTAATGAGGCAGCTTCTGGTTTTGTCTAGATTGGCCTCGGTATAAGAGAGATTTCGTTTGTTCAAATTTCCACAGAAATGGTGCCCCGGTCGAATTGTTGTAATTCTTCCAGTCTACCGAGACACAATTACAGTGCAGACTTTTGATTTGCGTAGAATGAAGTAAATTATGATAATGTTATACGTAGGTGAAAGTGTGAAACAGGGGAGTGAAACCATTCGCCTGTTATGGGCTTTGGATAATGGTGTAAACATGTACTGGTCTTTAAAGAAAGTCGAGGTAGCATAGTCCAATTGTATATATATTTTTTATCATTTTATTTTTATTCTGTCCGTCTTTAGATTTGAATTTGGTTGAAAATTTAAATATAAATACGTATTAAATCACCGAACAAAGATTCGGATGTACATTGCCCAATTTAATATAATGAAATTGCCCAGTGCGCTACCTAGGAATATGGTTTTAAGTTATACTCAACATTTGTTGATGAATGGACCATATAAATGTGATGTCTTGCTCCTTAGTCCAGACATTTACTGAGCATGGCGCCTTCGAGGAGCTTGTATTATACGTGATGTCAAGCACGTTTGTTTCGGCCATGAAAGCAACACAAGGATAAGGCTGGCTGTGAAGTGACGAATGATGATGAATGATCACAGAATCCGACTTCTTCCTCTTAATTGAACATTCAAATTATAGCAGCTGCAAACGAACCTAACAATTCCGAAACCTTTAGACCATTGATTCAGCGGAGACACGCACACTGGAGATAGTAAATTAAAATTTTGATTTACAGGGCATACCGAACACATCCTTGTACTTATTTTCTCTCCTAGTTTTCTTCCTTTCTTCTCTTCTTGAAAGTTATTTTCATTTCCCCATGCATTATACTAACTTATTAGTAATCACTGTACGGTTGGGCCCAATAATTGTTATGGGTGAGCAAAACAGTCGAAGAGGAATTTGATAGTCAAGTTAAGAGAATAGGTGTCTTTACTTCTTTATGATAAATCTAGTAGTTCACAGCTCACAAAACAAATGATTTTGCCCATAATGTTTATTTCTTGGAATTAAGTGATTTTGGTTGAACAAACGAGGAAACAAAGAAACAAAGAAAGATATGGTTGTTGCGCTAGACATAGATAATATATCTTGCGTGTTCTTAATAACGCATAATTCTGTTCTAAATCAAGAACCATCTTTTGCCCTTAATGTAGCATCTCATCTCTAGGTATAGCATGGGAACCCTTGACCAGCTTTTAGACATCGTATCTTAGCATTTTATTATGCCATTGGTAGGCAATACTTCACAACTTGTATCTTGAAAATTATCTTAATAATTGAACGGTAGGTCGGTCACGACTGTTCCATTCTATCTCCTCTTCTTTCTACATTGTTATTGATTAACAAACATCCTGTAGACAAAGCTAGATTGTTTCTTCTTTCCAATATTATGCAACAGAAGATTTGTATCCGTAATTAGATGGATGATTCCAAATTTCCAACTGTGATGTAGAATTTGAGATACGAAATAATTTATAAAATAATAGCAGAATAAAAATAGAATCCCACCATTGATTCTGTAGATGATTTTTTTTATTTTTTATTTTTTAAATTTCCTCTGCCAGAGAGCAACACTACAATAATCAGTTGATAATATCTCCATATTTTTTGGGGTTTTGTCCCTTTTTTCTTTTTGAAAAAGAAAATGAACACAATTTCCATATCTCTGTTTATATGCAATTTCTTTTTGGCTTCTCTACAAAGCTTTGTTTCATCGGTTAACAAAAATGGATGAACTGAAAAACCAGGTGACAAAGATTTCTCCGTTAGTATATGAGTTGGATGACTACCTGATAGCTATGAATACTTCCCTCCACCTTTTATTCATAATCAATCCAAAAATAAGTTTCTCATTTGTATATTTGGACTTGGGTTCCTCTAGTTAAAATTTTAAAGGAGTATTATTCTTCTAATAGTTTTTCGAGAAAGGATGTAGGTCCTCTAGAAGTTTTATAGAGAAGGCTTTTTTTTTCTACTATTTTTGTGAAAGAAGTAATAATATTTATTTGAAATTTTTTTCGAAGTAATAATATTTATTCGGAATTTGTCTCGAAATAATAATATTTATTTGGAGTTTGTCCATAAATGTAACCTAAGAGAGAAGGATGAACAACATTAAATTCTTGTATTTTTTCTATTATTTTCTTTATTTGTTTATATCCTACAGCACGTTTTTCTCTAATTAGTGGGCGGAGCACTACCACTACCGGTGTGTCTACCTACAATTAGTATCATAGTGGTGCCGGTTTGTCTCTAATTGATAAACGAAGTACTACTAATGCGTCTCCCTATAATTAGCATCAGAGTGGTGAAAGTGTTCCGACAACTGGTATCAAAGCAAATATACGAAAGAAAAAATAATTAGATTTTCCTAACAACTGAGTTAAGGTTACTGAGTATGCTTTGTGGTTGTAGCATTTTCTATCTTCCGCATCAAAAAAAGTTTTCTTTAGGATATTGGCATTTTGCATCATCAGTATTTAGCATTTACATTACAACTATTGGCAATAGAACCCATACGTGGGTGGTTAAGTTGATAGGAGTAAATTTGGGATTTTGTATTTAAGAGTATGGTCTTGAGTTTGATTTCTTAGGTTGTTCGTAATTTAAGCGGAGATCGTGGCGGTGGAATACTGTGCTAATCTCTCTCAAAAATTAATCGAGATGCGCGTAAACTGACCCGATTACTTCAGTTATAGTCTTTCCTGAAGATTAATCGCGATGCGTATAAACTAACTCGAATACCTCAGTTATATAAAAAAAAATTCTATTGACAATAGTAATATGGATATATACACCAATAGAATGATTTGGTTGAATGGATAAAATTATAAGCTATGGAGGGGAAGATGGAAGACCTTCTATACTGCAAGCAATGCTATACCCCAATCAATGGTAACAAATCAACGGATATGATTGAAGAAGATTGGAATACGTGCAATCGGCAAGTGGTTGGATACATTTGCCGATGGATAGATCATAATGTCGATCGCCTTATGTCAACGAGGCGTTAACCAAATCTTTGTGGGACAAGCTAGAAGAATTGTATGCTGGCACTATGAGAAGAAATAAACTATATTTGATGCATCGGCTATTGAATACTAAACACAGAGATGAGACTCCTATCAACAATCACTTACACGAGAAGTAAGGCATTATGAACAGCTCTCAAATTTGGGAATCAAATTTGATGAAGAAGTGCAAGCCCTAGTATTAAGTTTTT
The DNA here is from genome assembly GCA_035590515.1 of Trichilia minutiflora. Taxonomy (NCBI): domain Eukaryota; kingdom Viridiplantae; phylum Streptophyta; class Magnoliopsida; order Sapindales; family Meliaceae; genus Trichilia; species Trichilia minutiflora. The sequence continues at coordinate 14,907 of JAVXUL010089915.1, read as the reverse complement.
TATTAGATATGTTAAATGGATCGATAATCCGTGAGTTGGTCCGTTTAATCTATTATGTAAGTGAGTTAAGACTAAAAAAAATTAATCCGTTTAATTTACGGGCCGATTTGTCTCAGTCCGTTTAATCCGCGAATTAAATTGATCAATTCGTTTAACTCGCGAACCGGTTTATTTAACCCATCTAATTAAAAAAAATAATTTAATTTTTTTTAATTTTTATATTTAGATGATGATTGATTATGTTTGAATGGTAAAAATAATATTAAACTTATTATTTATTAATATTGAATGATGTTGGATTAATATATTTTGATATTTAAGATCATGTGTTTAAATTTAAAATTATTGATAAAATTTTTATTTTATTTATTAAAATTTTTATATATTAATTTATAATATAATTAGTTTATATTGTATTTAGATTATAAATTTATTATTACTATTAACATATTGTATTTATTAATAATTAATATATTATATATATTTTTTTAAATTTAAAATTTTTAAAATCAGATTACGAATCGATTCTTTTAGATTCGTTAATTCAGCGAATTAAATTAAAACTAATAAAATATTAATCTACCTAATAAATGAATCTAACTCAATTCAATTTGTTTAAACACTAATTTATAACGAATCAAATCGAATAGAATGAATCCGGTATGTTTGACAGGTCAATTTCCTACTAGATAGCCGGGGAACATAGAGGACATTCGTGACCAACTCAGCCCAATGAAGCTGTGTTTGTGAATTAAGTAAAAGCAAACCTGTTAGTGAGGAGACAAGGAAGAAAACCTCGAGAATATCAACATCAACATCAAAGGCTCTTGTCACAAAGATAGGAGGAGAAGTCATAATGAAAGTCCGTACAAACAAGGAGATGCTAGAAGCAAGGACGTTGTATGCTACTACTGTGACAAAAAGGACACTTGAAGAAGTACAGGAAGTTAAAGAAGGAGACTCAACAATACCTGAAGGGGAATGATCGAGCAACAGTAGCTATTGAGAAAATCTTTATCCTCAGATATGCTGATCCTACAGAGGTTGTTACTCTAGCAACTCATAAAACGAATCGAGTAATTGATAGCGATACTTCAGTTCAGTCACCTAGAAGTTGCAAAGATATTGTAATCCTATATAATCTGGAGGGGAAAAATTGTTAGGCTTATTATCCCTCTCACATGGGTTGTTCGCTTTTAAAATTTAAAAGCAGGATGATGACTTTTAATTTAAAAGTAAGATAAGATAAAATAAATTTAAATAAAGTGGGATGAAGTTCGGCAATGGGTAAGAAAAGGGAGGAAGGGGCTTTGGGTAACTATAGATACTCCTTCCGCCTCAAGTTTTTCACTAGTCTATTTGGGTGTGGGCTCTAACGAGTGATTTTATAACTAATTATTTGATTAAGATTTTGCTTAATTTTAAATATTTTTATTATTTGTTTATGTGTAAGTAATAAATTTAATTAAGTTTTCAAAGATAAGCTAAAAATAGAATTTTCAACGTGTGAATAAAAGTACAACTTCAATATTATAGTCATCATTTTTGGCTGTTGCAACGAGGGTAGAAGTTGAGACAACCTGTTTGCAGTTGCAATCGCCACTTTAGATAGCTGTAGCCCTGCGTCGCAATTTCTCTTCACACTTTTTACTCATTTTGAGTTGCTTGTAAAAGGGATCATGCTTGGGTCTTGAGAGGTGCCTTCACACCTAAAAATGAAGATACACTTTGAAGAAACTCGTAAGGCTTAAAGAAAACGTGGATTACTGTGGATTAATCAAGAAGACAAGAAGAGTTTGAGTGGATTCTCCAAAGAGTTTACTTCTCTTTCCTTAATTTTTTGGATTTCTTTGTTTATATCCATGGAACTTGTATATGAATGCTTATTTATTCTTGAAATTATGAGTGGCCAAGTTGTTTTCTTAGAAATTTAATGTAATATATGCTTAAAACTACATTTTGAATGCCCATCTATGTATTGATTATGAATTTGATTGAAGTTTATTTATGTTTAGTTCTTAATATTTTTAAGTTCATGGCAATGAATTTAAATGATGATCTAGAATTTTGTACTTGAGATAGTTGATTTTAGATTGAACCTTAAATAATACAATTAAGATTATTAAAGTTGAGTTTTTATAGATTTCCTAGTAAAATATTAGAAGGAATTTAACTTTTAATACATTTTTATACTTAGCCTTTAATAGTGATATTAAGATTGAGTTTTAGTTATAGATTTGACTTTATACTTGAAAGAGGGAGTTGAAAGTATAAAATTCTTGTTTTATAAATGTACAATTAAATGGGGTTTAAAATGATATAAAAATAGGATTAAAGTATAGATGAAATTAAGTTTTTAAAATTTTTTAAATTATGAATTTTATTTAAAAATTTTTTTTTTTTGAAGTCGAGTATAATTACGATAAAAGTCAAATTTTTTTATATAATACGGTCAAGTTATATCATATTAGTTTGATAAATCCTAACATAAATTAATACCTAAAAAAACATAACAATAACAATAATAAAATTATAAAAAAAGGGAAAGAATATTTTGTTTGTGTAAAAAATATCTGACGACTTTCATGCAACTAATAACAAAAATTTTCGACGAATTTCTTATAATAAACGAGGAATATATAGCCCATGGTTGAGAAAAGACGTTTGATATTTATATTTGTGACTGAACTTGGGTTGCTCCCAAGCTACTTACGTACCCTCATTCTTCTCTCTTTTTTCCTTCTCTCTCTTCTGGTTCTTCTTCTTCTTCTTCTTCTCTTCAGTGGGGAGATCAAGTCACACGTAGTTCTTTTGGGGGGAGGAGATGGTGATTTTATAGAGGAGATGGGGACACTGTAGGCTAAGGTGGCAGGGTGACAACCCCAAGGAGCCATAGGATGGCTGTTATTAAGAGGGGATAGGGGCTATACCATTGATTTGATAGGAAATGTGCTGCAAGGGCTTCAAATCACTATTAACATCAAGTCCCCCAATTTTCAGTAAAATTTTATTTTTACTGAAAATTACAGTCTGCAAGGGCACTAACAGGGATCAAAGCTCTGTATGGGATCTTGAAACCATCGAACGAGCGAGCCCAGAATCATCGAGCACGTAAGCTCAGTAATATCGAGCGAGAGAGTTCTAAATCATCGAGTGCGTAAGCTCGATATCGAGCAAATAGAGCTCGATAATGTGGAGCGAGAGAGTTCTGAATCATCAAGCTCGTAAGCTCGACATCGAGTGAATAGAATTCGATAATGTGGAGCGAGCGAGCTCCGAATTATCAAGCGCATAAGCTCAAAAATACGGATATGCCTGATGCAGGTTAGGACTTATAAAGGCCTAATACGGGTCAAGAATAAATTTTGACTAGTGCTGAGAGATTTTATAGCTAAGCAGCCAACCGGGACACTAGAAGAAAGGCTCAATTAGTGTCCGAAAGAATCAGAACACTAGGAGAAAGCTCGACTAGTGTTCGAGAATTTTACGGCTAAACAGTCAATCGGGATACTAAAAGAAGGGCTCAACTAGTGTCTGAAAGAATCAGAATACTAGGAGGAAGCTCGACTAGTGTCTGAGGATTTTATTGCTAAACAACTAATCGGGGCACTAGGAGAAGGGCTCGACTAGTGTCCAGAAGAATCAAAACACTAGGAGAAAGCTCGACTAGTGTCCGGAGATTTTATGACTATACAGCCAATCGGACTAGTAAGAGAAGGGCTCGATTAGTGTCTGAAAGAATCGAAATACTAGAAGAAAGCTTGACTAGTGTCCAGAGATTTTATGGCTAAATAACCAACCGGGGCATTAGGAGAAGGGCTCGACTAGTGTCCGAAAGAATCGAAACACTAAGAAGAAGTTTGATTAGTGTCCAAAGATTTTACGGCTAAGAAGCTAACTGGGGCACCAGGAGAAGGCTCGACTAGTGTCAGGGGATTTTAGAGGGTTATAAAACCAATTGTGACACTAGGAGAAAATATCTGACCCTGGTTAGGGCTTAATTGACCTCATACGAGTCAGGTCTTAACCTTTCAAGGTACCTGACGTGAACTTGGACTTAAGAGGCCTGACACGGATCAGGGATAAAGTTCGACTAGTGCTAAGGGATATATTGAGACGTCTCTTTTCTAAGGGAACCTCAGGGACTTACTGAGTTTACAAGCCTGGCCCGTTCGGGACTTATTAAATTTACAAGCCAGGCTTGATACGAGGAAAACCCTCGAGACTTATTGGGTTTTACAAGCCCAGTCCATCCGAAACTTACTAGGTTTACAAGCTCGGTTCGATTCTGGGGGCGTCTCTAATCATCTTAGGATAAAGGCTCACTGTAATACTAGGAGAAAGCATCTGACACTGGTCAGGACTTAACCGGCCTAATATCGATCAGGTCTTATCCTTTCAGGGTGCCTGACATAATCTGAGATTTATACAGCCTGACGCGGGTCTCTTGAGGCTCAAACTAATGTTAGGGGATTTTAGGACTTAAGAGCCAGTCGTAATACTAGGAGAAAGTTCGACTAGTGTCCAAGAATTTTACGACTAAACAGTCAACAGGGGCATTAGGAGAAGGAGTCATCGAGCAAATAGGCTCAGGATTGAGCGATAGTGCTCGGTATCATTAATCCGAAGACAACTAAGAACAAGATAATATAATAAAAATAATAACTTCGATCGAAAGAGATCACCTCAGGGTTATGAGAGACAGTCCTCAAGGGTGACTAGGAGACAACCTTCAGGATGAGGCGAAATGGCCCCTAAAGGATGAGGCGGGGAGATCACCTGGGAGTAGGGGAGTGACCTGGGAGTAAGAGGATTACCTGGGAGCAGGGAGTGATCCTGGGATTAGGAAGTGATCCGGGTCAGGTGGATCGCCTCAGGAGCGGAGAGCGATCCTAGGAGCAGGGGAGTGACCTGGGAGAAGGGGAGCAACCTATAAGCAAGGAGTGATCCGGGATCAAGGGAGCGACTTGGGTTAGGTGGATCGCCTCAGGAGTGGAGAGCGATCCTGGAAGCAGGAGGATCACCTAGGATCAGAGAGTGATCCGAGTCAAGGGAGCGACCTGGGAGCATGAGGATCACTTAAGAGCAGGTAGCGATCCCCTGGGTGCAGGGGGATCATCTGAGAGCAGAGAGTGATCTTGTGGAATAGGGTGATCACCTGGGGAGCGACGCTTCAATGACTTTTTATTCATTTCCCACAGATAGCGCCAGCTGTTTGTGCAAAAAATATATGACGACTTTCATGCACCCAATAACAAAAATCTCCAATAAATTTCTTACAACAAACGAGGAATAGCATATGGTTGAGGAGTGACGTTTGATATTTATGTTTGTAATTGGACTTGGGTTGCTCCCAAGTTGTCTATGTACCTCTCTTTTTCTCTCTTTTCTCGTTCTCTCTCTTTTGGTTCTTCTTCTCTCCAGTGGTAGTGGGGAATCAAATCATGCACAATTCTTTTGGGGAGAAAAGATGATGATTTTATAAAGGAGATGAAAATGCTCCATACTAAAATAATAGAGTAACAACCCCAAAAAATCATATAGTAACTATCATTAAGAGGGGTAAAAGCCATACTATTAATTTAATAAAAAATATATTACCGGTACTTAAAATCATCACCAATATATATATATATTTTAAGTTTACCAACGTTTTAGTTACAATTATTATAACAGTCAAAATATAAATTATGAAAACTTACATTATTGAGTTAAATAACTCTGAGATTTTAAATAACTAAATCAGAGAGCAAAAAAAATGGAAATCATTCGATCCGTTCTCATTTGGATTGAATACCTGATTTTTTCGTACACCGACCATCTGATTTTTTTAATTTATATTATAACACTTGATGTTGTGTACTTACACAATTCAGCACTTCGCATCTCTTCTAATAGATTTTTAGATGAGTGTGATGATGCAGACATGCTTTGCTATTATTGTTAGTTATTATTTATTTTGAATAAGTCTGGTAGAAGAATAAGTCCAGTCAATTTAGTTGTTTATTTCCTGTTTTTGTGGCTTACGTTACGTTGCTATTTTTATGGCTTATAAATTGTAACAAAACTGGTGTATAAATATTTAGATCCAACTATAATAAAGATCATCTGAATATTTTCCCCAGTTACACAATTTGAGTTGTAGAGGCCAGGGTTCCTCTGTAAACCCATCATTCTTTCCAATCAAACTCCTTTGAATCAATTGAATCCTTCAACATAGCTCCAAAGAAGAAGCAGTTCGTACCAGCTTGGTATCAGAGCCTATCAAATTCAATGGATCAACGGATTGATACTTTGGAGATGAATGTTCAAGCTATTTCAGAAGGCCAAAATTCCTTGCAAAAACAAATGAACGAGATTCTTGGAAAGTTGGAGCAGTTATCTGTAAACATTAAAGGCAAAGAAGAAGCTTCATCATCACAGGGGTCTTTTGGCCGAAATCCACTGGTAGCTCATAACTCACCTCTTACGTACACTCCTAAGGCAGTTAAACTAGACTTTCCTCGATTTAGTGGACGAGATGACCCAACAAGTTGGCTATGTCGAGCAGAGCAATTTTTCAGTTTGCATGATATTCCAGTGGATGAGCGTGTGTCTCTGACTTCCTTTCACTTAGAAGGGGAATCACAGTTGTGGTTCCAAATTCTCAAGGAAGAACAGCAAGAGTTGTCATGGGAAGTTTTTAAAGGAGGCATGCATGCTAGGTTTGGACCAAATCAACTTATCGATTTTTTTGGCGAATTAATTAAGCTCCAACAAGAAGGAGATATTCAGTCGTATCAACTGCAATTTGAGAAGTTATTGTCTAAGGTGGGACGATTGACTCCTGAACGGAAGGTAAGCTGTTTTGTCAGTGGACTTAAGGACTCTACTCGAACAGAGGTGCAAGCACACCGACCAACAACGTTAACAGAAGCTATCAGTCTGGCTAGGCTTTATGAGGCTAAGGTGTTAGTGTAAAGAAGGAATTCCTCAGTAGGACGAAATACCACCACATTTAAACCCCCCAATATTTCTGTTCCCACAACCATAGGAGCTCAATTTGCTTCAGGAGGCCAGATTAAGAAACTTAGTCTTGAAGAGGCTAATGAAAGACAGAGACAGGGCCTTTGTTTTCATTGTCCAGAATCTTACCAGCCTGGACATGCTTTTCTCTATTCAAGTGCTGTTAAATCCGAATGAAGATCAAGAAGTGGATATGGAGTTATCTAGTCCTCTATCGACGGAAATTGCAGCCGTATCTTCTTATACAATGGCTGGATCTTCGAAAGCACAAACGATGAGGGTAGTAGGAAAAATTGAAGGGAAACCAGTAGTGACGTTGATTGACTTAGGAAGTTCCCATAATTTTTTGAGTGAACGGCTCGCTGTTAAAATCAAATTGAAGGCAGACTTTCAGTCAAGGGTTTCAGTTATGGTGGCTTCAGGTGAAAAATTGGTTAGTTCTGGAATTGTTCGAAGTATTAAAATTTGGTTGCAAGTATGTATTTTAATAGAGGTGAATCTTATCATTTTGCCATTAGAAGGATATGATATTGTGCTTGGTACCCAATGGCTTCAAACCTTGGGACCTATCTGGTGGGACTTCAGTAAGATGTTAATGAAGTTTCAACAAAGAGGAAAAGAAGTCATTCTTCGAGGGATGCGTTGTACACCAAATCAGTTAGTTGATAACAATGCCATGGAGGCAGTGATGAAAAAACAACCTGTAGGAATTTTGCTCCAAATTAATTATTTGTTGCCGAGTCCCACTTCTACTCTACCACAGGAGATTCAATTGATATTGAAGCAATATTATGAAGTTCTACAAGAGCCGAGATCCTTACCACCCCCACGCCAGCATGATCACAAGATTCTTCTTAAAGAGGGTTGTGGACCCATTTCAGTCAAGCCCTATCGTTATCCTTATTTTCAGAAAACTGAAATTGAAAAAATTATTGCTGACATGTTGCATACAAGAGTTATCAGGCCAAGTAACAGTCCTTACTTTTCGCCTATGATATTGGTCAAGAAACATGACGGGTCTTGGCGAATGTGCGTTGATTACCGAGCATTGAACCAGATTACGGTAAAAGATAAGTTTCCAATTCCTGTAGTGGATGAATTATTAGATGAATTGCACGGTGCCCATTTCTTTTCCAAATTAGATTTACGATCTGGTTATCATCAAGTCAGAGTTCATCCTCCAGATGTTGAGAAGACAGCATTCAGGACTCATCAAGGCTACTATGAGTTTTTAGTAATGCCTTTTGGCCTTACTAACGCTCCTTCCACATTCCAATCTTTAATGAATGAGGTATTTCGGGAACATCTTCGTAAGTTTATTCTTGTTTTTTTTTATGATATATTAATTTATAACAAGACTTGGGTTGAGCATTTGAATCATCTACAAATTGTATTCTCAATTTTACATACTAATCAGCTCTTTGTGAAGCTAGAAAAGTGTGAGTTTGGAAAGAAGGAGGTTGAATATTTGGGGCACCTGCTTTCAGCTCAAGGAGTAGCAGTAAATCCTAAAAAAATTGAAGCAATCACTCAATGGCCCAAACCAACGACTCCAAAATTGCTTAAGGGGTTCTTAGGTTTGTGTGGATATTATCGAAAATTTATTCGAGGATTTGGGTTAATAGCAGCACCACTTACACAAATGTTACAGAAGAATAATTTCAGTTGGACTTTAGAAGCAACCGCGGCATTTGAAAAGCTGAAACATGTGATGACAACGGCTCCAATTTTAGCTTTGCCGGATTTTACAAAAACTTTTTTTGTTGAATGTGATGCTTCAGGTACAGGTGTGGGGGCGGTGTTAAGACAAGAAAAACCAATTGCTTTCTTCAGCAGTGCACTCAAAGGAAAAAATCGTTTGTTATCTACTTATGAAAAGGAAATTTTAGCATTGGTAATGGCAGTCCAAAAATGGCGTCCATATTTGTTGGGAAGAGAATTTGTTGTAGTTACTGACCATCAAAGCCTTCAACACTTGTGGTCTCAAAAAATAACTGCTTCAGCACAACAACGGTGGTTATTTAAGCTAATGGGATTCAACTTTGTACTTCAGTATAAAAGAGGAAAGGAAAATCTTGTGGCAGATTTTCTATCTAGATGTCATGATATAGATCAAAGTGGCATTCTTAATAAATCTGATGAGGTTCCAGAAGGGGAGACCTTTGCTTTCACTCAACTTGTACTAAGGTGGTTGAAGTCAATTAAAACTGAAACTGCAACTAATCCTAAATTATGCAGGTTGGTTGATTTAGTACAATAGGGTGATGCAATCGGCCCTTGGCAATATATTGACGGCATTCTCTATTTTAAAGGAAAAATTTATTTAGATAGGGATTCTCTCATCCTCACTCAAATCTTGGCTCAATTCCATAACAGCACCCATGAAGGTTTTTATAAAACCCTCCATCGAGTACGAGATAATTTTTATTGCCAGGATTTACGTGGCCGCATCAAGGAATTTATTCGTGCTTGCGATGTTTGTCAACGCCATAAAGTGGAGCACAGCTTGCCTTCTGGACTGCTCCAACCATTACCAATTCCTCAACGAGTTTGGGAGGATATATCTATGGATTTCGTGGATGGACTTCCTAATTCCAGAGGTAAAACTTCCATTTTTGTGGTGGTAGATCGACTTACCAAATATGCACACTTCATTCCTCTTACCCACCCATATACTGCCATTGATGTAGCACAGTATTTTTTTGATCAAATATTTCGATTACATGGCATGCCACGAACTATTGTTTGTGATAGAGACAAAATTTTCACAAGTTTATTCTGGAAAGAATTGTTTAGATTGCATGGTACAGATTTTAATTTTAGCACAGCCTATCACGCTCAAACTGATGGTCAAACAGAAGTTGTAAATCGAACCTTGGAGATGTACTTACGTTGCCTGACGAGTGATCATCCAAAATTATGGACCAAGTGGCTGTCTTGGGTAGAATATACATATAACACCAGTATTCATTATTCCACTGGTTTTACTCCTTTTAGAATGGTGTATGGTCGAGATCCTCCAAATTTGTTGACTTATGTTCATGGGACGGCTCGTGTAGCTTCAGTTGATGATTTTTTATTGAATCGTGATATTATAATCCAAGAAGCCAGGGAAAAGATTGCCAGAGCTCAAAATAGAATGAAAAGGTTGTATGACAGACGGCATGTGGAAAAGGAATTTGTTGTGGGTGATTTTGTCTATCTCAAACTTCAACCATACAAGCAAAGTTCTGTTGCTCGACGTTCCCACAAGTTGGCAGCAAAATACTATGGACCTTTTGAAATTATTTCACGTGTTGGAGCTGTCGCTTATCGCTTAAAGCTACCTGAAGGCTCACGAATACATCCAGTGTTTCATATTTCTTTGTTAAAAAAAATTGTTGCTGTCGGTATTCCCATACAACAGACTTTGCCTGTAGAGGATCAACCATCTGTTCGACCGGTGGCAGTACTAGATCGAAGGACTCACGAACAAGTATTAATTCATTGGTTTGATCGAGCACCAGCTGAAGCAACTTGGGAGGTTGTCTCTAACATTCAAGAACAATTTCCCACATTCACTCTTGTGGACAAGAGTTAGCTTAACAGGGGGGAAGTTGATGCAGACATGCTTTACTATTATTGTTAGTTATTATTTATTTTGAATAAGTTTGGTAGAAGAATAAGTCCAGTCAATTTAGTTGTTTATTTCCTGTTTTTGTGGTTTTTGTGGCTTACGTTACATTGTTATTTTTATGGCTTATAAATTGTAACAAAGCTGGTGTATAAATATTTAGATCCAACTATAATACAGATCATCTGAATATTTTTCCCAGTTACACAATTTGAGTTGTAGAGGTCAGGGTTCCTCTGTAAACCCATCATTCTTTTCAATCAAACTCTTTTGAATCAATTGAATTCTTCAACATAGCTCCAAAAAAGAAGCAGTTTGTACCATGTGATTCCTTTAGTAATTTTTTTCAGAAAAGAGGCGTGGTTCCTTTATTAGTTTTCTAGAGAAATTCTTTTGTATTCCCATTAATTTTGTGAAAAAAATAATAATATTTTTTTTGAATTTTATCTCATGGACCTAACCCAATAGAGAAAGATAGAATCATGTTAAATTCTTGTATTATTTTTCTACAGTTTTCTTTCTTTCTTTATATCTCACTACAAATTTTTCTTTAATTAGTAAGCAGAGCACTATTTATATGTCTCCTTACAAATAGTATCATAGTGTTACAAGTATTTCTCTGATTAGTAGATGGAACAGTAATAGGGCGTCTCCCACTATTAGCATCACAAGTGGTGGAAGTTTCCCAACACACCGGAAGCCAACACTTCAACTCGTATGAATTGCATGACATACAGGTAAGTAGGTATAGTTGAGAGTTAGGTTAGGATGCTTAATACAGAAGTGCTTGCTTAATTTCTCTAATCCTCTCAAGTCTTAATCCAGGTTGGTCAGTAAAAGTTAACATTTAAATAAGACTTCTAAATGGAACAACATTTGGAAAGAATTGTGTGGTCTTTTTCCTTTATGGAAAGTTTGCTGTGTTTCCCATTTTTTATTAAGAGTATTTGGCTTGGCTATCTAATATTTTACACCGAAGAACTCTTGTTTCAAGTAAAATTTGGTAACAGTCGATTCACTGCTTGCATGTTATGCATATAAATAAAAAAATTGATCTGTAGAGCTGAAATGGAATGAATTCATTAATCCAGACGAGCTTATCCGTACTCCGTTAAATGGGTAGTGAAATAATATAAAAAAATATTGTTCTGAAAACCCTGTTGTGATTAAAATAACATAGAAAAATATGGCTCCGAAAACCTGAAGTGATTATTATGTACTTTTGAAGACCTCTGTTATCAACAAAGATATTTCTACTTTTCTGTAATTTTATTTAGCTTATTTATTATTATTCTATGCGACAGAGGAGCCAGTGTCATAATAGTTCAATAACCAGGAAGTAATACCAACAAACTGTTTTAGAAGTCTGAATGAGATACCGATGATTGAAAGAACAACAGCTCCAAGTGACACCCACCTATCAATGCTAGGACTTCTAAAGAACTTCAACATGTAAACTGGAGAAAGTTCATTTTATATATGCGGATTCCATCTAAATATGTTATATATCCCAATGCTGCCAATACACAGAAGACACATCATGACAACTGGAGCAAATATGAAAGCAACTTTGCGTGTTCCATGGTGCTGAAGTGAGGAAAGCCCCACTAAGATGACAGATGAGATTAAAACAACAAATACTTCAGCAGAAGACTCTGGTTCTTGATGGATTACATGTCAGGCACTAGAAATCAATGAAGTTGCACTTACTATCATGAAGCTCTGAGATCTTAACTTTAACCCCCACAATGGCTGAAAGTAGTGAAAGTAGAAATATATGGAGCTTATTACAATCAAACTAATGAAGAACACACCAAGATTAATAACAAAAGAAACATAAAATTGAAAAAGACGTATCCATTGAATGTAATTGTCCAAAGGACAACACCAGACACACACTAAGGGTGTTGCATTCATTTTTACCCGAGCAAGCTGAACTCAGTTTTATAACAGCAGCGCACATAACATGTTCTTAGGATTGAATGAAATTCAGATGATAGAACACATATATTTTTTGAAATATATTAAAAAAAAAAAAGTAGAGAGGCCCAGAGGCTACCCTATATCCAGCTACCTGATCCTGTAGGAGTGAGTACACCGTCACCAATAGCCATACAGGTTCCCAGAAGAACAAAGATCAACACACATTGCAAAATTTTGGGTTCCACTCAAATAATGCCTTCAAAGGAGAACTCTGCCATGTGTCTGCTGATCCTTCTGTTGCATACATAGACAATTTCTCATTCGTGGTTTGTTGGTTCGGTAGAGTTCTTAACCTTGCATGTCTGCCGAGAAGGGAGTACAATGCAAAGATGCAACCTGCACCATAAGTGAAAAGTTGACATCCATAAGCTGTCTTTTTGCTTGTCCAATCTGCAGTCATGGAGCTCCAAATTAACATTCTTTTTTGCATTATTGAAGCTCTTCCTATGGAGGATTATGCCTATAATATGATTAGAAAATATCCACCACAAATGTAGGATATCATTTTGTTACGTAGTAAGCAGAAGAGGTTCAGCTTATCTACTGTTTTATTTGGACTGCACTATACCCTCATAGTTGTAAGAAAGAAGAGTGAACAAATTTACCGTCAAAGAAAGAAATTTCTCTCAAAAGATCCAGTACTGTGACTGGGAACATGAAATAAATATCACTCAACAAGATATCATCATATTTTGGATATGATCCTGGTGGATGAGTTTAAAAGACAGTCTGCAGGTTTGCGGAGCAACTGTAATTCTTGTAATTTGCAAGTTCAGTGATGTTACTAAAGAAAGTAACACATAATTGAATGGAATGTTAAAGCTTTACCTTCACCATTGTCATCAGCTGACATCACAATGAAAATATACTTGAAGAGAGCTACAAGCGTGAACATCCAAAAGATAAATGAAAGTACCCAATAAATTTCCTTGTCATTTTCATGGACTCTGAAAAGAGAAGGTGGTTTGGTAAACATAGAGAGGAGAGGTACTGAGGTCACCATAAACAACTCCAAGACTTTGACATGCCAATGTCACCATAGTTGAACAGAATAGTCTCTTCAAGTTCTGATTCAACGCACTAGATTTATTAGAAAACTAATCATACCTTACATGGTTATTCTATTCCTCTGGTTGCTCAACCGAATGCATAATATCTAAACATATATCAAAAGAAGGAAGAAATTTATAGGGAAATCTCTGAAGACAGTTCAAATGCATCAACGAAGGCAGGGACATGTATTTTCTATCCCCAAAAAATGATTTTTGAGTTCAACTTCATGGAATTTCCAGATGTTGTAACTGACACGCACAAATTTGAGAGGTTACAATTAATTACAGAATTAAAATGAACAATCTATGCTCAGGATTCCTGAAATTAAGTTGTTTTAAGCACAAAAAGTCACTCTGTCCCTCCATATAAACAGTCCATGTTAATACTTTCTAACACATTAATTAAATACTGAAACGAAAAATATCTACCCTGAAACCACAGAGAATCTCAAATGGAAACTTCCGACTCCATGAAGTTTCCTATGCACGTTACACATTCATGGTACAGTTTCTCAATCCCCTTAGTTTTTACAAGTAGCATTCGACACAAGCCCTTGTCCATATGAAGCTGACAAAAAGGACACACTTTCATGAACCTTATAATCATAATTCCCACAATTCCATAAATTACACCACATAACAATCATATGATGACTGCATATAAAATGTAATGGTATAGCAGCAAAATTCATAGTAGAGCATGCAAGAGTACCTGTTGAGATATTTAGTGATCTAGAAATTCTTCTGATGGTTTCATGTCCTTTTCTTTTCTTTTCTTTTCTGGGACTTTGTGCGTTAGAACTGAGAGAGAATCTTTCGAATGGTATGCAAGAGAAGGGAAGCACGCAGTGAACGAGAAATATATAGAGAGAACGAGGGAATGCAGGAAATGGCAGGCAAGCACTGAAGAGGCAATTACTGTTTGCGTCCGTAGAAGTTGCAAGCTGGAATGAATGCTCTTTAACTCTCTTCAATATTTCTTCTAAATTTTAGCTGAGGCTGAGCCTTGAAAATTGATCATAAATAAATAAACAGGACCACAATCTGAACATATAACACTACCTGCTATAAAGAGAAAATAATTAATACCCTAGGATTCCTTCAACCGGCACCGAATATAAATATGCTTCTGCTGGTTGTACCTTCTGCTTCGCTGTGGTATGAAACACTGGATTTGAACAAAGAAATATGAAACACTGGATGTATTCGTGAGCCTTCAGGTAGCTTTAAGCGATAAGCGACAGCTCCAACACG
>JAVXUL010089872.1:0-22899 GCA_035590515.1 Trichilia minutiflora | reverse complement strand
AAATAGAAAAATAGATAATTAATTTTGATTATCTTAAAAATAATTTAAGAGATATGGGATCTAATTTGACTAATAATATGATTAAATGAGAATTATGATCTACAATAAAGAGGTTATATTCAAATGACTTAATTAATTAATTAAGATCTTTTTTAAATGTTTGAAGATTGAAAAAGAAAAAGGAATATTTATTTCCTTCAAATATAAGAAACACTTTAATTTAAAAATAAAAAGTAAAAAACAACACTTTATGAAAACCATCATTTCTCTTTGAAGTGACAAACATGCCATGTAATGTTTTTTTTATTTTTAATATTATTTTTAAATTTATATTTTATTATGGTGATTCATGAACTTTTCTTATTTTTAATTTTGAAATACTTTTTTTTTACTAATTTTAATTAATCAAAATTTTATTAAATTTAATATTTAACAATTTTTATTAGTAAAAGATTTCTATAAGTCTGTTTCATCTAAAATAGGCGGATTAGTAAGTCAATGCTAGATCAATCAACTGGTTCTAAGTGTAGTTGATCTGGCGGCTGATTGATCAAAATTTAATCTTTTTATCATGTGTATTATTAATTTTTTTTTATTATTTTAAAATATTTTAATTAATTATTCGTGTTTTGATGCCACTCCACCGCGCGTCTATAGAATTTTCGTGTCTGCTTATTAAGGTGCCCCGAGGCTTTAGCTTCTTAATTCCACTCATTCGATCATGTTACCGAACGGCCCTGGCGCCACTGCTTCACAAACCGCATTCGAAAGGAGCAAAAGTATTCGCTCTCTATCCCCCCTCTTCGGAAACCCGCTTCAAAACTGTTCACCAAATTCAAAACCCAATAACGAAAACACCAAACCAATCTCTTTTTTTGGTCCAAACCAGTTCGAGTATCACGTAAGGCATCAGTGTAAATCAGGTGCAATCAACCTTAGAAATGCCCAAGACTACTTTCATCAACTAATTCAAACCAAACCCATTCCTCAGATTGGTACGTTTAATCATGTATTAAGTTCAGTCTCCAAGCTGAAGTGTTAAGATGTTGTGTTTTCAATGTATGAAAGATTGAAATGTACTGAAATTAAGCCTGATTTGTATACCTTGAATATTTTGATTAATTGTTTTTCTCATACGACAAAAACAAATTGCGGGTTTGTTGTGCTTGGTGCGATTATAAAGAGTGGTTTTGAGCCTGATTCTGTTACAGTTAGTACTTTGGTGAAGGGTTTCTGTTTAGAGGGTAAAGTTTTCGATGCAGTTCAACTGTTTGATAAATTCTCCGAGAGAGGTTTTGAAGGTAATGTTCTTATATACGGGATGCTTATTAATTACCTTTGCAAGATTCACGAGATTGATTCTGCTATTGAGTTGCATAGGAGGAGGATTTGTGACGCTAATGTGGTAACTTATAGTGTGATTATTGATGCTCTTTGTAAAGATGGTTCTGCTGATAAGGCAAAAAAATGTTCTCAGAAATGATGGGAAAAGGCATTTACCCTGATGATGTTGTTTACAGTTCATTGATTAATGGATTGTGTAGTTTAAACAGATTGAAGGAAGCTGTTGAATTTTTTGATGAAATGGTTTGTCGAGGGATTTCTGCAGGGTTAGTCACTTATAACTCACTTATTCATGGTTTTTGTCGAATGGGAATGTGGAGGGAAGCCACGAGGATTTTTAATCGAATGCTGGCAGAAGGAATTTCACCTGATGTCATTACGTTCACAATTTTCATAGATTGTTTATGCAAAGAGGGAAGGATGGGAGAAGCAAGGAAGATTTTCAATTTGATTCAATTTGATGATTAAGCAGGGAAAGGAGCCTGACTTATTCACTTATAATTCATTCATTAGTGGATTGTATCTGGCTGGTCAAGTTGATGATGCTGAAAAACTGTTCGAGTTGATGGTGAATAGAGGAATTCAGCCTGATATATATAGCTACAATGTAATGATAAATGGCTATTGCAAAAGTAGGAAGACTGTCAAAGCTATTCACCTCTTTCAAGGAATGCTTCGTAAGGGATTGAAGCCCAATACAGTTAGCGACAACATACTTATAACCGAACTTTGTCGAGTTGGGAGAATAGGAGGTGCACAAAAGCTGTTCAATGAGATGCCTGCAGCTGGTCTATCTCGAGATTTACACACATATTCATCGATGATAATGGACTCTTTAAAAATGGACACTTTGAAGAGGCAATGGCTCTGGTCCAATCCCCTGAGATGGGCAACTATGAGCCAAATCTCGAGCTTTGCAATTTGGTCATTGATGGGATGTGCAGAGTAGGTAGAATGGAAGAAGCGAGAAAAAAGTTCAATGAAGTCTCGGAAAAAGGTTTGGTTCCCAATGTTGTTACATATAACATAATGATCAATGGCTTCTGCAAGAAAGGGATGATATTGGAGGCCGATAAGTTGCTTGTCCAAATGGAAGGAGGGGGATGTGTACCGGACTCTGTATCATTCAACATCATACTTCTGGGTTTTCTTAAAATAAAAGACACCTGTAGAGCTATGAAGCTTCTTGAAAAATGCGTAAGAGGAACTTGTTACCAAATGAAACAGTCACCTCAATGCTACTAGATCTCTACTTAGTAGATTCACAATGTCGTGAAACTATTGACTCACTTCCAAATGTTTTTCGAGGGAGTTGTTTTCTTGTAAATTCTGTATAAAATGGGATTAAAGTATTGTTGTAGGGTGATCTAAAAATTATTTGTCTTGTCAGTTTTAGAGTATTTTATATTATATCAGTATATACTATAATATATACTGTACATATCATCAATAAAAAAATTGTTTTTGTTTATATAAAAATTGTTTTTGATCATATGTATAAGTTGTTTTTTCTTTCTTATTGTACTAATGAATGCAGTATATATATGAATGCCTAGATAATTAAACTATCTAAATTATTTTTTATATATGCAATATCAATTGGGTGTTAATATAGTATAGTAGATACATTGAATATCTTTGTTAAATATTATGAGATATTATTAATGTAAGTGATAATGAGAGTCGTGTCATTTGAACATTAGTGTGGATTAACAGCTATAGAACTATTTTTCAATCGTGATAAAAAATATGAATCACACAAAATATATGTAGTTAATAATTTGTCATTTAATTATATTAGTGTACAAAGTATTCCGTTAATATGAAACATCATAATCGTTATTTGATATAAATGTATATGATTCAAATGGCGTATAAATACAAGATTAATCACGTTTCATACAAAAGATCGGTTTGATCATAGGTTGTTTATATTAGGATGCAAATAATTATCAAGATGAGATCTGTCAACTGGATATATAAGATCACAAGTTTTATTGACTCGGTCTGAATTCGAGTTCCCAGTTACACATCGGTAAATGATTGAAACCAAAATCTCTAGCCAAAGCATAATGCAAGTCACATGAAAAAGTTTTATGATGACGAGCTCAACGCGTGTTGACTAATGATTCAAAAGAGATACAAGTTTAAGGTTTTGACTTTTTGTAAGTCTTGACTTAGTCAAGATTATACAATAAAGGGACATAACCCACACGGTACATAAAATTAGAATAAATCAGTTGGATGAAAATTTTTTTAATTATGATTTAGAGATTATGGCACATTGATAGATGTTAACCATAATTATTGAGCATTCAAAGAATTCGAAACAGGATCGATGAGATCAATTTTAGCTTACAGTTGATATCACAATGAAATTAAAAGATCACAACCAATAACTATTTGCTATCTTGTTGAATGAGAGAATAAATATTATCCGTAAGAGAGTTAACACTATCGGAAATAATATTCGATCCAAAAGTATAAATAATTTACACGTTAAATAATATAACGAAACTAAGGGCTTATTAAATTGGCCCAAACATAATTTAATGTAAGTTATAATATTCTATTAATATTAAAGAATATAAATAGAATTAATTAAAGTAGGTTAAAAGTGATTTGACTACCTTTGGAATAAGTTTGACATTAAAGAGTTTAATGTGGACAAACTTGTAAATTTGTACTTAACTATTATAAAACTTATTGGACAAGTTTTGAAACTCATATGATCAGGGCATTTAAGTCAAATGTGTAAATATAATTAAGGGGCTATCAGTTAGAAGAGTTTCAAATAGATAATAATAGCTGATTCCACTACAAAAACTAAATATATTATTACTTTAAAAATGAGAAAAGAGACTATTTGGATACGAAAGTTCGTACTTGAATTTAGTGTGATTCTTGACATGACTTATCCGATTTATGTATTTTGTAACAATACCAATACTATTACATAGTCTAAGAAATCAAAAGCACACCAAAAATCCTAATATATTCAGTGAAAATATTACATTTTGAGAGAATTTATTAATACTGAAGAGATAATTATGAAGATATCTTCAACATACAACGTTATTAACCTTTTTGCCAAAACTATGACACTAAAATAGGTAGACCACCATTTTAAGAAGATGGATATAAGATATAATAACAAATGACTTTAATGAAAGTGGGAATTTATTAGTATAGTATAGAATTTGTAGGTATAGTATACCTTACAAATAATTCGTGATATCGGTTTTGAAGTATTTTATATTTTACCACATAAATATGTATTATATATATTATCAATAAATAAATTATTTCTATTTATATATATAAACTACATTTTCTTTTAAATTATTCTCTATATATGTAGTATCAACTAGATATCGATATAATATAGTAAAGACACTAAATATTTTCGATGAATATTATGAGATAATATTAGTGCAGATGACAATGAGAATCATGTCACTAAGATATTAGTATGGATTAACAGTTAAAAAATTATTTTACGAATGTGATCAAAAAAATAATAAATCACATATAATATATACAGTCAATGATTCGTCATTTGATTATACTAGTATACAAAGTATTCCGTCAATTTAAGATGTTATAATCATTATCTAATATAGATGGACATGATTCATATGGTATAGAACTACAGAACTAATCATATATTGTACAAGAATTTGATTTGGTTATAGGTTATTTATATTGAGATATAAACGACTATTAAGATGAAATCTGTCGACTTGATATATAGGATCACGAGTTTTCATTAACTCAATTCAGATTCGAGTTTTTAGTTAGATATTGATAAACAATTGAAACCAAAGTTTCTGGGTAGAGCATAATACAAGTCACACGAAAGAGTTTCGTGAGGATGAGTTTAGCATGTGAGGACCAATAATCCAAAGCAGAAACTAAATTTAAGATTTTGACTTTCTGTTAACTCTGACTTAGTCGAAATTAGATGATAAAAAGACATAACCTAAATGATACGTACAATCAAAATAAATCAATTCGATGAAGACTTTTTTTAATTATGGTTTAGAAATTATGACATATTACTAAATGTTAATTATAGTCGTTGAGTATTCGAAGAGTTTGGAATGAGATTGATGAGATTGATTTCAGCTCACAACTAACACTATAATAAATCCAAAAAAATCACAACTAATAATCATTTGCTATCTTGCTAATTGAGAGAAAATAAATATTATCCATAAAAGAGTTAAGACTCTTAAAGATAATATTTGATCGAAAAATATAAACAGTTTACATATTAAATAATTTAAAAGAGCCATTGGTACCGCATCCGTGGTATATTCAAATGGAACACTCCCCAACTATCGAACTTCTTTAATCAATTTGAATAATTTTAGGGCTGACCCAAATGCTTCTGTAGTTACAGGCACTACACTAGACAACGGATAAGAAAACGGATATGGGTATGGTATTAGACCCGATTGACCCTGTGTTTGAGCGAATCCTTAGGCATTCCAATAAGTTATAAAGGTAACCCACACCTCAAGAGTCATAGGCGGAGGCCTCCATGCACCTAGTTACTAATATTGAGGTGGAGGAGGTTTGGATTGTTCCTCTAGTTCAAGTTGAGGCACATACAAAGTAGCCTCATTTTTGGTGTCGGACACGATTTCTCTTCGTGATCTACCTCGACCTTACCTAGGTCTGGAAGATATAATTACTACAAAAAGAATACGAGTTTTAATTTTTTGTAGTTAACATGGTGGTGATGTATCTTATGACTCAACTCACTTATTCAACTAAATTTTTTTTTAAAATCAATGAAATCATTTACAAAATGCTAAAATGCAGTTTAAAATCAAGTCCCGATATTTTTCAAAATTGTTTCAAAATCAAAGACTCTGATACCAATAAAATTATCATGCCTCAACCCGTAAGTCCTATACGTGACAATCATCATAAACTTTCAATATATACTCAATAACCCCTGAATACATTTTGAAAGCCTGTGAAGCCTTTAAAAATCCTGTTTTAAAAGCAAATATGAAAATACTTCCATATATTTTTATCCAAGATACCTAAACTTTGAAAAGTTTCTCAATCAATCTCAAACACTTCAAATGGTCAAATCATTTCGTAAACTATCATCAAAGCATTTAAATACATACTCAAGCAAATAGAAATAGTGATAATGTAATTTATAAATTCTTTATCATCCATAAAGGTCAAATACCAAAATAAAAATAGACATTTCCTTGCAAGTGAACTTCAAACTCTTCTAAGTGAGTCGAATTTGATGTATACTTGATGTCCACAGAACTTGGAGGAATCACCACCAAGTGAATGCTCTCAACTAGCTTACTTGCCCTAAAACTAGAAAGTGAGAGAGGATGAGTATACAGGAGTATACTCAGTGAGTGAACTAAAACTATCGTAACAAATAAATACTTCTTAATAAAAAAATTTAGAAAATAAAAACATTCATTCTAAACGCAAAACCATTACTTGAAAATCATTCTAAAAATAATTTAATCAAAAATATTTGATTTAGTTGGCAAGCACAAAACGTATATTAGATCATTGGGCTAGTTCCCTTTCCCGACAATCACCCTATCCCTGAATAATCCCGAGACCGTCAGTGAATTTTGTATACAAGTGAAAATAATGATGTTTTATAAAAATTTATTTTAAATTACAAAGAATAAAATAATGCATGTTTTTATTCAGAAAATAGATCCACCATTGACTTTGGCTCGAGTAACCACATGGTGACATCTGTGGCTAACCCGATGAGATCTAAAGGTGGTCAAATTCAATCTCAACATCTCAACTATATAACACCTTATACCAACCCCCACCTGTGAACCTCCATTTACCCAGACAACCTCTCCCCAGGTCGTCCTAGGCTACAACCCTGTAGTTATAGTAAATAATCCCGGTCTTCATAGCCATCATCATCAATATGCATAACAATATCTAGACAACCCATAAGGATCATAATGGTCATCCATGAATCATAATCAAACCAAATAATTTGAAAATTGTACATAATGTCATTCAACTCATAAATTGGCCTCCGACCATCATTTATACAAAGCATATCTCATTTTAATCTATATGTATGCATATACAAAGAATTATATAAAATAGAAGTGATAAGCATAAAAGTTTAATGTTATAAAACATTTGTATATAATTATAAATATCAAAAGTTATATTAAAATAATAAAAATAGAAAGAGTCTACTCACAATCTAGGGAGAGTATACACTCTCTAATTTTTTTCATTCTTCGGCACCTCATAAGGGTTTCTCGCTCATGTATCATCGCCTAGACATATATGTAACATTCTGGTCCGATAAGGGCGGGAAGTGGCTTCGAGGCGAGGGTGTCTAAACAAGGAGCTGCTTATGGCAGGCTTCTAGAACGGCAGAGATGAATCGAATCCCACATCGAAATAGGAGAGAAAGTTATTAGGCTATATATGTAGAGTTGGAATCAAGTTGTCAACAAGGTCTTTTGGGATGGGTGGTGGTTTAACTCTAAGAACTACGCAGTTAAGCGTGCTTGGATGAGAGCAGTATCAAGATAGGTGACCTCTTAAAAAATTCTCAGCATAACCCATTCCAAGAACAAAATCGTGAGGCCCCAAAGGTTGGGTTAAAGCAGACAATATTATTGATAGACTTGGATCAAGTGTTACATTTACGATCTTCTAAGTGTAATTGAAGTCTAAGGCCTGTAACTTCTCAGTTATGACTTGCTATCAAAGAGAGTTAGTACAACCTTCATGATAGGTGTGAAGCTCATTAATGGTAAAGATAGCAACACAATGATAGTCATGAAGATAAGAAGGTGAATAACATACCTTAGTGGAGTGTTATAGTGGAGATGAATCAATAGAGGATGAAGTTAGGACGGGGTTTGTAGGTACAATAGATTCTTAATCAAAAGAGAAAATAAGAGAAGTCATAGTATGATCTGAAAAAGGGTCAGCAAAGTCTAAAGTCTGAGAAGTATTAAAAAAAGACTCAGAAGAAGGCTTAATAGGAAATAAATTAAGAATAGAATCAGTGAAAACCCTGGTGTTTAGATAACCCAAATGAAATAGTGATAAAGATGAAAATATTTTATGTTTCCAAAAAATAACACGATAAGAGATTCGTAGACATCGAGAGATGGGATTCCAACACCTATAATCGTTGTCTTCAATCCCATATCCAAGAAAACAACACAAATAGGCATGGAGTTCAAGTTTGGTATGCTCATGAGGTGGAAGTAATGCAAAATAAGCACAACTAAAGATACAAAGAAGATTATAATTAAGAGCAGTGTTGTAAAGACGTTCATAACGAGACATGTTACTAATAATAGATAAGGGAGCACAATTGATTATATAAATAGCTATCAGAGTAGCTTTATCCTAAAGACGATTAAGACAAGCAGAAAAAATCAAAAGAGTATGGATAATGTTAAGGATATAACGATGTTTACGTTTAGCATAACCATTTTATTGAGAAGTGTAGGGACAAGATCTTTTACAAGAGTTCTATTTTGAGAAAGAAAAGCAAGAAATCTAGCATCCCCATATTCCATAGCATTATCAATACGAAAATTTTTAATAGATCGTAAAAACTAAGTTTTAATCTTATTAAAGAACATAGACTAAATTTAAAATAATTCTAATCGATTTTTTATAAAATAAATCCAAGTATATGAGAAATAATCATCAATAAAAGGAATAAAATAATAAGATTAACCTATAGTAGCAAAGAGTGAAGAACCTCAAATCTCACAATAAATCAAATCAAATAGTGTTGAAAAAATTGATTCAACATTATTAAAAGGTAAAGGATGATGTTTTGCTAGATGATATGAAGAACAATCAACATGAGTTTTCTTAACAAAACCTAGAACACCATTAGAAATTAAATGATGCAACTTAGAGATAGACATATGACCAAGTCAAGAATGCCAAAGAGTAGATGACATAACTGTAACATAAGAAGTACACGAGGAAGGTAGAATGTTAAGTAAGGTAAGTTCAAACAGTCAACCATGCCTATGTCTTGTCCTAAGAATCTGTCCTGTTTGTGGATCCTACATACGATAATCAAGATAAAAAAAAGATATCTTAAGATCAAGATCACATAATTATCTCATAAAGATATAATTTAAAAGAAGTTTGGGAACTAAAAAAGTATCAGGTAAAGATAACTCAGAAGTGAAAATATAACTAACATGATTAACAATCATAAAAAAGTTGTTAGTAGTATGAATAATAAGTTTAAGAGAAGCCACATTTTTAAAGTAAAGAAGTGGGGATTGGAGGTCATATGGTTGCAGCATCCAGAGTCAAGAAACCAAAAAGTAGAGGTACCTAGTGTGACTAATAGGATAGAGAAAAAGGTGGTACCAGATTCAGCTAAGAAGAGAGCTTGTTTGAGAGTATCAAGAACCACCTAAGTAAAAAGAGTATCAAGATTAGGACAGAAAGAACTCTTAACAATAGAGGTAGAGATAGCAGGCTTTATAATAGGATAATAAGCAACAGACGAAACTGTAGATTTGACAGGCTTGTTAGATGACTTTTGTTGGAGCCAATGACATGCAAAAATAAGATGTCTAAAACATCGATAATAGCAATAATAATCACTCGTTTAGTATTAACAATATGAGAAGATTAAGTTGAAGATGTAGATAGAGCAATATCAGTAGATAAATGAGAGTGTTGAATTTAAATAGTAGTAAGGCGAGTTTCTTTTGATAATAACTTAGAAACCACTGTCTTAAGTTTGAAAAATGGATCATGGTGTAGTAGTGAGCCACGAACATATTCGAATTTATTTATAAGAGCTATAAGAAACTACATATTATACATTCGATCAAGATATTCAATCAATTTTACAACATCACCAGAATGGTCCCAATAAGGCTCAGAGAGAGTTAACTTATCCCAAATGGTGTGCATTTATGTAAAAAAATCATGAATATACTGACTAAGAGATTGATGGAGACTATGAAGGCCACCTAAAAGTTGGTATTGATGAGTAATATCAAAAGTAGAATATTTATGACCCAATAGATCCCAAACCTCTTTTGTTGTTCCAAAATAATCAAATTGAAGTTTAATAGAGGGAACAGTAGTATTCTGAAATCAAGTTAGAATTTGATGATTTTTGTTATCCCATTCTTCAAGATGATCTTGAAAATTTTTATCAATTTCATCAGCTTATTTGGTTGAAAAAATGAAGGTGTATCGCCAAAGTCGTTTTACTTTCAAGAAGCTTGACATTTCTTAAGCCCATAAAATATAATTAGAACCATCTAATATAGTCTAAATAAGTATAAAAGCATTATATTTCTCTGTGAAAATAAAGTTGAATATTTGTTCAAGACCCAAAATAGAGAAACTAAAGAAAAATTATTCTAAAAAATCAATATAGAAGTCAAATTAAGCAAAATTGGGGTCACAAATGAAGAGACCGCAGGACAAAATCTTAGGAACCGATCTAATTTTGAAGAAAATTGGGCCAAAAATAAGTAAACCGGTCAAAAGAAAAACTCTGAACCAGTTTAAACAATCAAAATAGTCATTTTGATGAATAGCTGTAAACAAATCACAATAAGAAAGTCCTTAGTAAACTTCCGAACTATATATAAATGCAGTAAACTTCCAAAATTTGAGTGAACAATAAATCACAAGGGTAAACAGATTAAGAATATAAGTTTTGATACTATATGAAAGAAAAAAGAAAAAATTGGGAGAAAATCCAATAATAATTTCATTAAACTAAATAAAGAATAGAATGAATATATAATTGATAGAACCCTTTTTATATAAAGAGAGTTTTATAATACATAAATATAAATAAATAAATAAATAAAGATAATTATAAAAAATAGATAAATGAAATATCTAAATAAATATTATCTAGATAAATGAATAAATACGATATTATCTTTATTAATTATATAGCGAATTAAAGTCTTTTTAAAAAATATAATAAATTTTATATATCAGCATAATTATTTTAATTTAAGAATAGAGTATGAAATAAGAATAAATTGTTTGTCATAGTTTTAATGTAAGTGTGGAGTATGTGATAAGAATTTGAAAAAAAAAAAGAAGAGAAATTTAAGATGAGACAAATAAAAGTAGGGGAATAAACAATGAAATAGTAATGAATAATGTAATAAAATGTTAGTAGTACTATTATAACTAGATATAATATAATACTTTATTTATATAATTGAAAATTAATAATAACAACAAATAAATATAACTATATAATTTTCGGCTGAAATTTGGCTGCACTAAGGCCCGGCTTAGCCCACATTATGCGCTGTCCCCGACACCATATGATTAATTCATGAATGGACGTGAAAGATGATCAGCTGGTTCTAAAACTAAACACAACACATGTTAGGTCATGCATATGATTAATGATCAAGAGAAAGAGAAACTCAGAATGCAAAAATGCATGAAAATAAGGAACAGCATATGATAATGATTTGCAAGATCAAAAAGATTTTGTGGGCTCTACAACACCTTCTTGCTGAATACTTTGAAGGCATGCATGTATAATAAAATGCTAATGTTAATGCATTCTCTCAATCTCAACTCTCAATCTAGCAGAGCAGGGAAATGAAGAAACTGTAAAATAACCTCCACTACAAAATCAACCAATTGCGAGTGCCAAGTCAAGACTAACGTGGCATCGATCTCTTAACACCAATTGCGAGTGCCCTTCTTTCATTTTTATTTTGTCAATATTCAGAGATTCCAGGATGTCATATCTGATCAGTGTTTGTATGTACCACACATATATATAACTTAAAAATTATTTAATACGACGTTTAATGTTTGACTTCACGGTTTGGGATTGGGTGGGAAACTGCAACCACTTGTTGGATGTTAATAAGAAGAATATTCATTAGTCGTCAATATTTTTCATTATCACACAAATTTGTATTATTAAATTCAGCTCTTAATTATTATTTGCAAAATATTATGCTCACCAGGAGAGAATTTCTATAAAATACAACCCTTTTGTTAGGAAGATATATAATACAATCATATATATCATACTTGTGCTCTACTAGTTTTGACTCCATCTCCATGGTATACACAGGTTTTATTTACCTAACGATGTTTAAACTACATCTACAGCCACTCTTGTTGTATATTAATGAGGATATTATTCACAATATAGTGAAGAATAGTAACTCTTTACCATTAAATTCAAATCTTAACACCATGATATTCATGCCATAGAGTTATGCCACGTATAGTTATATGTTCCATGAGTTGGTATTTTTATATCGATGACAATTACAGGCCTTTAATTTGTTTTTTCCTTGTAGATTTTTCCAATGAAACTCAAATGGAATATGCTTTTACTTTCCAAGTAATTAATGTGAATCTTCCTTTATAAATTCATCTCTTCCCTTTTGTTACATTAAAGAAATTTTTAACAGAAAAAGAATTAAAAATAATATATCTGAACAACCATGTTTCTGACATCCATATTTTTCTCAGCTCCTCCTTCGCTGTTCATCAAAACTATGTCTGTATTAAATATTGTATCATCAGCTAACGCAGGTTACTCAGAAATTATGGGAAAACATGTGAAATATTCTAAGTTTTGGAACAACTCTCCAACGAAGAAGGAGATTACAATTTCTAGCAAAAGTGGTATGCTTTTTCTTTATACTCCTGCATTTTTAGCTGGCCTCGCTTCCTTCTGGCTTTTTCCTGACGAGGGTCTCAGATTTCTGATGCTTGCTTCGGCTCTAACCTTTCATTTCTTCAAAAGAATAGTTGAGGTAATCCCCGTTTTCCTCCCAGTTGTGTTTTTCTTTTTGTCCTTTTATTGTCTTAAGCGAAATTTGGGTGAATTTGTATATTTTTTGTGATTGAAAATTGAGGTTTAGATCCGATTTCTTATACTATTTCAATCCATTTTACCGGTCAACTTAAAAATTTTAAGGCTAACTCTTCAATATCATATTTAGTTGAGAAATTTAAAAAAAAAAACGCATCCTTAGTTAAAGACAAAGCAAAATTGTTTTATGTTCTGTATTTTGTATTACCAAGATTTCGACTTAATGAACACTTGCATGCGAATTAAATGACAATACGATGAAATATTATTGACAAAAATTAAAGGTATGTTTTGGCTTTCACTCGACCTAACTTTAAAAATAAAGTTGTAAAATATATTTAATAATACTAATTTTTAGGATGACAACTTATATAATTAACTGAGAGCAGTAAAATAAAGTAGAAGAAAATTAACATAAAAGAAAGAAGAATAGATGCTCAAAAAACTGCTATATTTTTCCAGTAAACTGACGTTACTCTTATAGTTTTATTTCAAATAACAAAATATCTTAACAAACAAAAGAATATCAGCTGCTAAAAACAAGCTACATGACCATTTTATTCAACAATCCCTCCCCTAGACTGAAAACTTTTAAGCTTCAGTTTATATGCTTTGCTCCTTCAAATTCAACTCTCCATATTGCAAATGCCCAACAAACTTCTCAGACTTTGGAAGGAGTGAAATTTAAGAGGTTTAGTAGATATATCAGCTAGTTAATCTTCACTTCGGCAATACTTTAGATTAATTTTTCCTTTCGTTACAAAGATGTCTTAAGAAATAATACTTCACATCAATATGATTGCTTCTTCCATGTAGAATAGGATTCTTAGAGAGTTTGATAGTTGAAGTGTTGTCACAAAAAATTGTGGTAGCTCCTTCTTGCTTAAAACGTAGTTCTTTAACAATTTTTCTCAATCAAACAGCTTGACAAGCACAAGCTATTGCAGCAACAAATTCAGCTTCTGTAGTTGACGAAGTGACAATCTGTTTGCTTCTTGGAAGAGCATGAAACAACTCCTGCACCCAGCATAAAAGTATAACCCGATGTACTCCTTCTACCATTAATCTCCTGTATAATCATTATCAGTAAACCCAAACAAATCTAACATTTTACTTTTCTTGTAAAACAACCCATAATCTTTAGCTCCTTGCAAATAACGAAGGATTCTCTTGACAGCTAACAAATGCATTTTTATTGGATTCTCCATATATCTACTGATTAGACTTACAAAATACATTATGTCTGGTCTTGTTGTTATTAAGTACATCAGATTGCCCACAATTTTCTTGTAAAATGTATTATCCACCTTCTTTCCTTCGAGATCTTTGTTTAGCTTCAAGCCAAACTCAATTGGAGTGGTGACTACATTACAATCCTGCATTTGAAATCTGTCTAAAATTTCTCATACATATTTCTTTTGAGAAATAAAGATCCCATTATTAGATTGCATTACTTTTATGCCTAGAAAATAATGCATCATCCCAAGATCTGACATTTCAAATTCAGCGGTCATTGATTTCTTGAATTCTTCAAACATGATATTAATTGTCATTTCCAATAAATATAAGATCGTCTATATATAAGCAAACAATGAGTATTTTTCCTTCATTTCTAATTTTAACAAAAAGTGTATGCTCATATAGACATTTTTCAAAATCATCTGCACAAAAACAAGCTTCCATGTGATTATACCAAGCTCGTGGAGCTTATTTTAATCCATAAAAAGTTTTAATCTATAAACTTTATGCTCATTTCTAATCTTAATATAACCAAGGGTGAAGAATGAACTTAGTTGGCTGTATAAACTACAGGTGCTTTTCATTCACAAGTACTTGAAGATACTTTGATCATTGAAATACAAGTACTTCAATGTAAATTTTGATCATTGAAAAAGAATGATAAAATGATATATTTTTTTTAAATTTTCATAGCACTTGAAGCTAACCAGAAATAATTGCTGTAAAAACTACAGGTGCTTTTCATTCACAAGTATAGTGGTGGAATGACTCTTGATTCTGCCATTATTATCAGTCTAAGTTATTTCACAACAACTGCAACAATGATCTATAATCAACATTTATCTCAGGGGTTAGCAGAACCAACAATTGATTTAAAGTCTTTTGGAACGATTTTGTTTATGGTGGGAGTGATTGGCAATTTCTACCACCATTACTTGCTTTCAAAAATGAGAAGAAATGGTGAGAAGGAATACAAGATTCCAAAGGGTGGTTTATTTGATAGTGTGACATGCCCACATTATTTATTTGAGTTACTAGGGTTCTGGGGATTTTTCTTCATTGCCCAAACAATATATGCTTTTAGTTCTGCTATGGGTGTGACTTTTTACCTCGTGGGAAGGAGTTGTGCTACTAGGAATTGGTACATTTCAAAGTTTGAAGACTTTCCCAAAGATGTGAAGGCTATCTTCCCATATATTCTGTAGAAATAAAGAAAATAGTTTCTAATTTGTTTCGGTTGCAAACATGATGTGGGATACTGGGATCTGTAACTTATTCTTTCTTAAAAATGAAACTTTCTTACATCTAAAATAAATAGTTATAGTCCAGGTCTTGGAATTTGTTACCTAGCCAAAAATATTAAGGGAACTCAGAGTTTATATTCCATCTTCTCCAAAATTTCCTTGGCGATGTGAGACTTTGAAAGTACCCCATAGTGCTATATTCACCTCTTTTTTCAGGAACACGAATGTGTAAGACTCCTTTTTGGTAGAGCTCAATACGTTTGTAGGCCTCCTTCTATGATGAGCCACATTCACTCTTCTTTCACGAGTTCAATATGTGTGTGGGCATCCTTCTACGTAGAGCCACGATGCCAAATTGAGCTTTGATACTTATTATCACTGTTCGGATTCTACACCACAATAATATTATCCATTTTATGCAGAACCACAACGCTAGATTGAGCTCTTCTACGCAGAGAACAATACGAACAATACGTGTGTGGGCCTCTTTCTGCAAAGAGCCATGATGCCTAATTGAGCTTTGATGCCAATTGTCACAGCTCAGATCCTACGCCACAACCATATTATCCGTTTTATATGAAGACATCTATATGCAGTTGACCATTACATTTTTTATGAAAATGCAACTAAATGCTTCCGCTATGAGAACATTTGGTATCACATATTACAACTACATGCCCACATCAAAGCTGTTTAGTGAAATAAACCAATAAAAATAGAGAAATAATTCACCAAAATGTAAAATAAGTGTATCAGTATGATGAGGCAAATGCATTACCTAGCCAGTATTATTTTATAATTTGACAATGAATATCATTTCTTCACTTCATGATCTCCTCGCCAGGGACATACGATATTCCCTTCAGAGTGCAACCTTGCAGGTCCCTGACCCTTCACCCAAAAAATGAGGTAATCTTATGTTCAAGATGAAAGAGGAATAAAAACAAACAAATGTTCTATTTTGGCACAATCTTTAAATAGTGATTTTGTGACCTTCACGATTAAATTTCTTGTATCGTCTCATCACTCTAGAGGTAATTCACCTTGAAATTGTCCATACATTTAATAGGCTTCAACATTAGACTACCTAGTTTCATATAGGCAGTTTTTGCAAGTTTGGTCTCAAAATTCCCACTAACATTAGGTTATTGGCTTGGCAGTGGTGTTTGCCCATGCCAATACACTATTGGTTACCCCGATGTTTATGCAGTGGTTTCATAACTGCATTAGGTCTTTGGTACAAATCTTGCTCAGTAAAGAAGGTAAAACAGAGGAAAGTGAAAAATGACATGTGTTTACCTAGGTTGGTAATCTACAAAACCCATATAGCTTGACCTCCTGCTCCAGAACCCTTCAACCAAGTCTGATGAATATGCATCCATTTGAACCCATCAGGTGCTGAGGCCTGCTCAAACCCACAAGAAAACATTGGTATTAAATACCTACTTCAGGTGTTTCTTGAAATATGAACAGGTAATAACTATGAGGAAATGACATTTAAAGGAATGATAAACACCAATAATCATATGTACCTGAGAACTCATTAAAACTGTGGTTAAACAGCATTGCTTCTCCTCTCCTAGAAGAATAGCCATCAATGATCAAGATGAAAGAAACGCAAAACTAAAAAATTTTTAATATGACAAGATCCCCTATGCTTTAATTCATATTTAGATATCAAAGATGATCTGGTAATCCTAAAACTGTACATGTTTACTATTCACGCAGATGCTTAATGATCAAAAGCAAGAGAAATGTAGACTAATTATCAAATTACTAATGCAAAAATGAAAATAAAGCTGAGTATCTGATGTTTTCAAGAAATTAAATTGATCTTCACTTTCTGCTACACATAATGAGATACCCATGGGCTCAACCAAGCAGGGAAGTGGTAACGAACTGGATAACAGAATCTTAAAAATAAACCAATCACCCCTCTCAACCAGAAAATCAATTAGATGCACTGAGAATGTCTTATTTTCTCCAATAATTTAGAATCTAAAAATAAACCATTGTTAATGAATACTTTTTGATATTACAAACTACTCATGTTTGGAATTCAAATCGAAGCTATACATGTAACATTATTTTGTAGTGGTCAATAAAAGTGGTGCTTATGAATTATATATTACCGATTTCTTGAATTGGAGATAAGCTGTTAGGTTTACAGCTTTTCCTTTTAACTTTGGTAGATGTTGCTAGTTGATAGAAACAATATGGAATAAATTTATCCATCCTCTTGACCAATGACTAGGTTCTATACTTGATTTAGACAACTAAAGAATGGATATTAACAGATTTACAAAATGAAGTAATTGGGCCGGCACTGCCAAGCAAGAAGGTTTTGGCTGACAACTTGTTGGTATACACTGGAATCTTAAGTCTCAATTTCTCAAATGGCAGAACCAATTATGCACTAAACTATCGACCTGTTTCCAAAATAAAATGAGAAAAATAGTGTACAGAGATAGGAAGAAACGAAAATGCTACCATGGTTACAAGACAAATACCTTTTCTGGGATGGAGTTTGTAGGAAGATTTTCTTTTCAAAAATAAATATGCCTTGGTTAAATATTTTTCTCCATTCTATTCCCGATTTAATCTTGAGAAAGTTAACTAGCTTCCAGTGGCACAAATGAAGAAAAATATTTAGAGTTTATACCAGCATGGTTAAGTCCAATGAATTCACTTGTGAGATTTAGCATCCAAAATTTTGGTTAAATTCATACCAAAGCAGAGTTTGAGTTCGTTGTTTGATAGTTAACAAAAAACATAACAAATCACGGCCTTGTCCAACCCCACTAATAGATTAAATGTACAGGACAGACTATACTATCGAAGTTAGAAGATTATAGAGATTACATTAAAGCAAGAATACGCAAAGTAACAATATCAGACCAAAAACAAAAGAAGAAAATCTCACCAGATGACTCCCATTTATCAAACTTCACAAGCCATGCATCTGAGCCAATTTGTGCTGAGGAAACTCGATCCACCCATACTTGATATTGCTTTCCTTGCTTATCCCCGTACATTTTTTCTATCAAATCTATGCATTGGTACATTGATCGCTCAATTCCCAAGGGATGGACAACAATACCCAATGAATACTGTGGGATAATTTAAAATTAGCATTTTATCAACATGCTTAAGTTTTTAAAAGCTGTTAAATATTTACGAACCACTATCAAATACATATATGTATATGATCATTCCCATTAATAATTTCTATTTTTAGCTCCCTAATTAATTTTGTAACCATCTATATTAGACTACCAAACAAGATTATGGATGGGAGTAAGCGTATGAGATTATGGATGGCACTTGCACGGGACAAATAATGGATGGTGGCAGAATGTTAAAGCAGTTAAGGTGCTTTCTAGTTTGGTGGGTTCTAACCAATGAATATTCAAAAAAGGGTTCTAACCAATGCTTTTGACTTATCCCCAAAATTTCTTGGTCCTCCTTGCAAACCTTCTTTTGATCCTCACATTGCTATATGTTTTTGACTTGAGTAAATCAGTACCTGCTACCCACTGATTCTGAAGACTAAATTCAACTCACTTTTGTGTAGGGCAAAGAAATCCAAAATGGTTCTAGGCAGTTAAAATTCTTCCTGTGTAACAATGCCTAATAAACTGGAAATTCATTGAAATTTCAAATAGAAAAAGCTATAAGAAAAAATAGGAAGAAACTTACAAAGAACAATCTTAAACTTTCAATATGGTGTTCAGATCTCTGGACTTCTGCATGCCGCCATCTCTCATAAAACAAATAAAACTTCACTACTTGATGACCAGGACAAAGAATGTCCACTTTGCATTTTTGAAAGTCATGAATATCTCTTGGAGATACATTTGGACCAAGACCAAAATTACCAATGGCTTGTATGATCCCAGCTGCACATCTCTCAGTTGCATGAATTATATTACGATTGTTCTTCAAATTGTCCGCATGCCACTGCAACAATTCTTCTTGTGCATTGCTTACCTGTATATTCAATATGAATGACAATCGACTGCTTATGAGAATGATACAAAACAGAGATAATGGGACCAAAGGAAAAAATTTATGATATACAAACCATCACACCATATACTTGTGGAACACTGAATAATTCAGCATCATTTCCAGAGTCACCACAGACAAGGGTATTAACTGGCAGCCTGCCATCAGTTTTGAATTTTTTAAGCAGATATGCAAGAGCCATTCCTTTGCCAGCACCTTTTGGTAATACATCCAAAGCTAATCCGCTACTATAAATCAATTTTACATCTAACTGACCAAGAACAAATTAAGATCAAAATGATATTTGTGTAAACAAGAAGTAGAGACGCTTTATTTACAAATGAACAAAATATAATAAAAATATTCTTTTATGTGTTATTTCACGGACATGCAAAGGAATGAGAAATGTAAGAAGAGAAACATCCACTGGTACAACTTACCCCACGTGTCTCCAATCGTTCTGACAGAGCTTTCATTACTGCAAATCCCTTAATCTTATCCACAAAGAAGCTGACCTTGTGAGGTCGTTGCTCAGTTTCTGCCTGCAATAAACCCATACAATGTAAATGCTGTTCAGTTGATTGATAAATTCGGATTGTTCACTACATAATACCCATAACACAATAGCAAATTTGGCAGGCAGGCAGGCAGGCAGGCTATTACTGAAACACTTAAGCAAATAATTCCTCTCAAATTCCAATGAATTAAAACAATAATACAGAGCTTGAGAGAATCCACGGTTCAAACACATGATTTTCTGCTCCACCAGATACAGCAAACCACTATCAGTTTAGGAAGAAACTACACACCTGAGGAGCAAGCTCAGGAAACTTAGCGGTTTCCTCCAAGACTATGCCTCTGTCCCACTTGTGATTCAGATATTGCTCCCAATCATTGTCTCGTACCATTGATTCCCCGTATGCAATCTCGGTTCCCACAGACATTATAGTTATATCTGGAGTCAACAATGGCTTCTCCTTCCTTAACTGTTTGTAAATTGTAGGCGACCTCCCAGTTGAGAAAACAAGCAGAGAATCTTGACGGTAATAGGCTTCCCATAGTGAATTAAACCTAAGAAGAGAAAGGTTTTCTTGATCATCGTGATCTACCTGCAATTAAAACAAGCACCAATATTCCAATCAAAGTCAACGAAAGATGACAAATAATGAATCTAGCAACAGTTAGTCAATTCAAAATACATTACCATTGTATAATCAAGGTCTGAAACTACTATGAGAAGTGCAGAACCATCAAAACGATCCATAACTGTTCCAACTCACAAATGTGCAAACTCAAAAGAGTTACATTACATCAATTATCAATTATAAAAGAGTACCCTCATGAGCAAAACTAAATTCTCAAATTCTCAACTATGTATGTTAATGAGCATGAACGATGAATCAACAGCTACTGTAAACAGAACAAAAGATCATGTTCTCAGTCCACTGATATTTCAGCTGTAGCAGATGACAAGCAAAAACAAGTGCAACAGAGAAATAATGGACAGTTTAGAAAAAAAAAAAAAATACCCAAATAATTTGCTGCTGTTTACAATGATGTCGTAAATCAAATAAAAAAATAACAGATCGTAACCTGCGTTTTAGGAGTGGAGACAGAGAAACAGAGACTGTCAGCGTAGAACTTATGCAGATGAACTAGACGAGATTCCCTATAATTTTATTCTTTTTCATTTCGAAAGTATGATTTTTAACCGGAAAGTAAAGTCCGATTAAAATTTCTGGCTGATTATATTTATCCCCTTAAAATTTATTTTTTATTTTTTTGAAAAAAAAAAAAAAGGGCACGGTCGCCTTGAATTGGAGATAAACGCGGGTGCATATTTATTTTTTAAAATTAATGTAAATTTTATAAGGGCTTCAAATTTTTTTAAGACATTTTAAAAGTAGAATCATTTCAAAGAAAGAAACAAATTATTTTATAAAAATTTTGCATATAAATTAATATAATTTGATAATATTAATATTGTATAATTTATATAGTATTTATTTGATTAATTATAATAATTTTATATTTTTATTAGTGATATAGCATGTTGTATTATAAATAGTATAAAAAAAATAGTATACTATGCTTCCTCTCATAGTTTTACCACGGCTATGTAATTTTTTAAATTATCTCAAAAAATGGCGAGGGCTGTAAGCTGTTATTGGTAAATGAGATAGTAATGGTAATTTGGGTCACGAATTTTTTATAGTTAAATAGATTCTATTGAAAAAAAATGTTATAAATAAATTAATCATATTTATATTTATAAGTTTGACATAATTAATAAATAAATTATATTTGTGTTTAAATTTATTTATTTATTTATTTAATAATATAAACTTATTTTTTATTTTTTGAATTATATTTATGCATAATAATATATAGTTATGTTTGAAAGTTTAGTTTTATCGTCATA
This sequence comes from Trichilia minutiflora, assembly GCA_035590515.1. Taxonomy (NCBI): domain Eukaryota; kingdom Viridiplantae; phylum Streptophyta; class Magnoliopsida; order Sapindales; family Meliaceae; genus Trichilia; species Trichilia minutiflora. Next base: position 776 of record JAVXUL010089872.1, on the reverse strand, counting down.
CAAGTTCGAATAATAATAAAATAAATAAAATTTAATACTTTGCAAGTAATAAATAATTTCACACCATCATTCAAATTTTACAAAATATAGAATTATATCAAATAAACATTTTTTAAATTAAATAACATATGTTTTCATTTTTTATGATATTTTACATTAAAATATAATATTAAATAAACTAAATTCATGTTTATAGAGTTGATTCATAGATTGGGTTTAATAAGATTAAATTCGATAATTTTGTCTCAATAAATAATTATATTTAATTAAATTAAATAAATAATAGTATTTAATCACTTTTAATTATATGTCGCAAATATAATTCTTTAAATGTATAAATAATAAGTAAATGGTATTCATATTTATAATTTGAATATAATTAATAAATGAATGATATATATATTTACTAAATTTTATTATATTTATTTAACACATGATGTAAATATAATTTGCATATGTAGTTGCCACCCTAACGGCAAGTAAAAAGAAAATTAATCAAAAATAACCACTGTTCATAATCCAAATTCAAAAATATCAACAGTAATAATTTTCAATTAAAAATGATCCGATTTACTGTTTGATGACGAAATTATCCCTGGATTAGAACATAAAATGACAAAATTACCCTTGTTTTCATTTTAACCCTAACCCCAAAATTTTTGACTTCATTTCCCTCAACCAAAATTTTCACTTCCGGCGGCCAAACCCACCATTCCCTCAACCAAAATTTCTTATAATTAGAAGTTTAATTATTATCTACTGAATATCTTCATTTT
>JAVXUL010089871.1:0-39139 GCA_035590515.1 Trichilia minutiflora | reverse complement strand
TCTTGAATTAGATTGAATAGCCCAAGGGAGAATCTAATTAATAGTTATGGAAGGGGCGGAAGATACTTTGTAGACAGTATACAGAATATACAGAGTCTCTGAGTGCACGGGTATTCAATCAATATTCGATTGGATAGATAATTCGCTTTTACTTTTACTTAATGATAATCAAGGGCAACAAAAAAACGAATCGGTCTTATTATTACTACATATTCTTATTATTACTACATATTAAGTAACATTCTCTTTGATACTTCCAAAGAAAAGTGTGACTGCGTATTTTGTTTCATTTTTCCCGATTCTACTAGAAATCATATATGAACTTGTTATAAGTGGATTTTTTGGAGTGGTTCATATTTATTGGAAAGGGTGTCGAAGCAGAATCCCTTTTTGACTCTGCACCTGTGATTCCACTATTATTAGTAAACAATAATGGAAAAACTTCTTCATATTCATAGAGATAGGGGACATAATTCACATGGATATAGTAAGTCTCGCTTGGGCCGCTTTAATGGTAGTCTTTACATTTTCCCTTTCGCTCGGGGAAGAAGTGGACTCTAGATATACTACTAATTGAGTTGGGGAATCAAACTGTATCACTTTTTTTATAGATTTTTTCTAGATCGTTCTGCAAAGCCTATATAATTATATTAATTATATAATATGTTGTTAATTAGTTTCATTAGTTAATTATCGTTAATTAACAACATATTTAATTCATTAATTTAATTCCCGTTAATCAAAATATCTTCATTTCGAAATTCTATTGGCTTGGATTCTAGTGAAGTAATTGTATTCTATTCATAATATATATGAATAATACTCTTTCACAATCCAAATCAAACAAATATTTCAAGAATTCTCCTATTCGTATCTTGAAAGGAAAAGGGATAATAGGAAGCTATTGCTACCAACCTCCTAAATTTTCTATTTCGCGGAACCGGCTCTTACCAGAGTTATATATGGACAATGAGAAAGACTTTGGAATAGTTTATTCTAGAAAGGGTCCACTTCAGGAAACGAAAGCTGAAACTTCTCTTCAAGGCCATGAGTCCGAGCCGCAGTTAGCACTTGATCTCACAGGTAACTCAACTTCTGATTCCTTGTTGCCACCTTCAAATGATTTAGATCTTCCTATTCGGAAGGGTGTTCGATCTTGTACTAGATACCCTTTGTCAAACTTTGTGACCTACAAACATCTCTCACCTTCTTTTTCAGCGTTTGCCTCTCTTGTGGAGATTCCAAAAACCGTGCAGGATGCTCTACTAGTTCCAGAGTGGAAGGATGCTGTATTTGAGGAGATGCGGGCCCTTGAGAAGAACGAAACCTGGGAGGTGGTTGACCTCCCGCGGGGCAAGAAAACAGTGGGTTGTAAGTGGGTGTTTACTAGAAAGTATAAGGCGGAGGGCACCCTTGACAGATATAAGGCTAGACTGGTAGCTAAGGGCTTCACTCAGACCTATGGAATTGATTATACAGAGACCTTTGCTCCTGTGGCTAAATGAAACACGGTCTTAGTATTATTGTCTTTGGCTACTAATCTTGATTGGCCCTTGCAGCAACTAGATATCAAGAATGCATTCTTGAATGGAGATCTAGAGGAAGAGGTATATATGGCAGCACCTCCCGGCTTTTCCACTAAATTTGGTTCCCAAGTATGCAAACTCAAGAAATCCTTGTACGGGCTAAAGCAATCACCTAGGGCATGGTTTGAGAAGTTCACTAATTCTGTACGAGGACAGGGTTCTATTCAGGCTCAAACTGATCACACAATGTTCTTCAGGCATTCTAAGTGTGGTAAGACCACTATTCTTATTGTTTATGTATATGATATTGTTTTGACTGGAGATGATGTAGTTGAGATGGAGCGCCTGAAAAGCAGTTTGGCTAAAGAATTTGAAGTTAAGGACTTGGGATCTATGAAATATTTTTTGGGAATGGAAGTTGCCCGATCAAAGCAAGGTATAATAATTAATCAGAGGAAGTACATTCTTGACTTACTCAAAGAAACTGGTATGAGTGGGTGCAGACCAGTAGACACCCCTATCGATACCAATGTGAAGTTTGTCGAAAGTGAGAAAGTTGACACTTCAAGGTATCAAAGATTGGTGGGGAGATTGATCTACCTATCACATACAAGGCCAGATATTGCATTTGCAGTAAGTCGTGTAAGTCAGTTCATGCATTCACCTCAGAAAACTCATCTAGAAGCTGTTTACAGGATAAAAAGGTACTTGAAGGGCTCCCCTGGCAAAGGGTTACTATTCCAGAAGCACTCTCAAAGGACAATAGAAGCATTCACAGATGCTGATTGGGCAGGTTCGTCAGTTGACCGGAAATCTACTACTGGGTATTGCACTTATGTTTGGGGTAATTTAGTTACCTGGAGGAGTAAGAAAAAGAATGTTGTTTCCAGAAGTAGTGCTGAGGCAGAGTTTAGAGCAATGGCCAGTGGGGTTTGTGAGCTATTGTGGTTGGTGAGAGTTCTCAATGAACTTCGCTTTCCAGTGAGCCTACCTATGAAGTTGTATTGTGACAACAAGGCGGCCATTAGTATTGCTCACAATCCAGTACAACATGATAGGACAAAACATGTTGAGGTGGATAGACATTTTATTAAGGAGAAACTTGAGACCGGACAGATATGTATGCCATTCGTTCCCACTACTCAGCAGACAGCAGATATCCTTACCAAGGGATTGTCGTCTCGGCACTTTGATCATCTCATCAGCAAGTTGGGCCTTTTTGACATCTATGCACCAACTTGAGGGGGAGTGTTGGAAAGCATGGTGTATCTCTCTCATTTATTGTGGGTATCTCTCTCATTTATTGTGTATCTCTCTCATTTATTGTGTAAGGTTGGTAGAATAATGATGGGTGTTTTGAATCTTGTATAATTGTAAGTTCTTGCAAAATCAATAAAAATAAGATTTGAATTCATCTTTCAACACAGATTCTTCTTGGCATAAAGAAAAACAAAGCTTCAACGAATCCGATCTTTCAACCGCACTTCATGGCAAAGCGGTCTTCTTTTAAGAATCTCCGTCCCTAGTCCATACCCACATCTGGGAAACTTCTTCACTTCATGTTCACATCTTTGTCTCCCTCTTTCAAGTGAGTGAAGTTAGCCCTTAGGGTCAGAAGAGAGCTCATCTGTACTTCCTTTCCTCTAGAAAGCTACTGATTTGATTATAGCCTTCTTTCGCTCGATAGAAATTCGAAAAGTGTCACGCACCACAAGGCGATAAGAAGATAACTATTCAATAGAAAATCTATCTTAATACGGGTGGGATTATAGAAAGACTTTCGAAATGACTTCTCTGTCGGTTACGACGAAAAAGGCCTAAATACTGAGGGTACGTATTTCTGTTTGCGTGCCTCGTCTGCCTTAGACGAGTCGTATGCTTTGTTCATTTCGTAGGCATCGAGTGCGTATACCTAATTGGACTCATATGCTTATGCCCACTTTGAATGAATAGGAGGGAAGGGCCTATACAGATTCATCCTGTAAGGACGCCAGCACCTTTCAGCTTTCCTGTTTACCCAACCCTCCTCCATCTATTTGGCAATCTGCTTCCTATCGAGTGGCATCAACCGGACTGAAAAAGAGAATAGCTGATCGAGCTCTTTGGTACGCGGCTAACCTTTCAAATTGAGCTGTTCTTGTTACTCCCAAAAACTCAAGAAATTGGGTAAGATAAGGACTCCTATAATAAAGCTCTTTTTCTTGCTCTTCTGGTGTCCTTTTATTATCTCTTGGCCCGTTGCGCCTGTTTGACCAATAATAGTCCAGACTGGAGCTCATCTGATTCATTCTTCCGTCTACTCATTCGTCATTATCTTGAAAAGCCGCTTAACTCAATCCCGATGGTTACAGTGTCGATTGGCATTCCGCTTCTATAAACTAGACTACAGATGTGACCATGATTCTATCTTGGTGCGAGTGGCGTGAGTTGAAGCTGCACAGAGACCATTTCATTTTCTTGCTCTCGTGCTGGATGTCATCTCGGCATATCGGTCGGTTTAAGAGGAATCAGGGTTTAGGTTTTTCATTGACCGTTGACTTTTTATTCTCTTCTCTGAACTGCTCTTAGGCTAAGATTGAGTTGAATCCGCTTCTCTTCCGTATTCCTCAGCTCGAGTTTCTGTTGCCGAAGCTGTCTTTCAGCCCTTTCTTTCAAGCTTCCGTGAGTCAGCTCGGTAACTAGTCTAGTCAAATACATTCTCTTCCCTGAATAGGGGTTGCTCCTTCTTCTCGTCCACTCGGGAATGAAGCCTTCCCTTTCGCTGCTAACTGCTAACCTTTTAAATGGAGTTGAGCTGGCTACTAAATAAATTGCTTCAGTGATGGTAGCTTCATCAAATCAAATATAGGTGGCAGGGTCAGACAAAGAGTCCACTGCTGTCCAGTCATAGTCAGTAGGAGCAGCTCCGGCTCAGCTCGATCCAATTTCCAAATCTCAATCTGGCCTTGTAGTACTTCGCTATCCTCTGTTGGTAAGTAGCCATTCTGACCTGAGCTTGCTCTCTTAACTCTTCAATTAGGTCGAGGTTGGTCCTCAACTCTTCTTCGTTTTAGTTAGTGTTCATTGCTTTTCTTATTGTCTTTTCAGTTAGTGTTTCTGTACTTTTCTTTTCTTTTTTTCTGAGTTCTGCAGGTATATTTCTTAAGAGAATCGAATCGAATAACTAATTATCATAAGAGAAGAGAAGTAGATAATTTCTATTTCTAGAATCTAATCTCATTGCGTAAACATAGGTTTAATATCATTTCGATCTTCTAGGTATCTGATAGGTAGATTCTCATTTCGATCTGAAAGGTAGATTGACGGTAGATTCTCATTTCTGTACTTTTCTCTTTGTCGAGATTGGGTTGGTGTTCATTGCCCAATGGGTAAGACCTTTCTAGTCACTTCCTTCCGTTCAAGTCAGCGTAAGCATGTTTTCGACCTTCGCTCCGCAGATAACAGAGTAGAGTAGGCCCCAAAGCGATGTTTACATCCGGGTACACCGTACTTGAAAAACTAACGGAGGGAAGATCTGAAGTGTGCTTTGCTTTCTCGGGAAAGGAACGAACAAGGAAATCTAAGTAAGGGAAGAATCTTTTAATACGTTAAAGTACAATAGCCAGGACTGATCTAATAGAGATAGAAGACTGAGATAATAAGATAAGAGAAGAGAACTATTCTAATTATCTATAGAATATCTATCTTTCAGATAGATTCTCAGAATCTACCTTTCAGATATCTTCTAGCAACCTATCTCATTTCACTATTCTAATTATCTGGAAGATGGGAAATCCCGGGTTGTATCCTTCCAGTGATGATGGAAATCCAGCTGACTTCTATACAGTAATCAAGGCAAGACTTCGGATTTCATACTCACTCGAGTCCCTTCTACACTCTCTTCTCTTCGTCCTTTCACTTTTTCTTCTTCTTCCAATACTTTCTCTTCCCCTAGTACTACTAGTGAAGTCTGACCTTGCCTTAGGCGCACCTTACCTTTGGATCCTTGGCAAATGCCAATCATTAGTTCAAGTAGAGGAGTTCGGCTCAACCTACTTCTTCGTAAGCAGGCGAAAAGTACTTCTTCTTAAGAAAGCTTTCAATTTATATCCTTTATTAGTCAAGTACTGAAACATCAACATCATAATAAACATCAACATAATCGAGATCATTATCATCATCGAGAACATCATAATAGAGCTTCTCACTAAGACATAAAGTGGATCAACACGCGTCGGATGAAGTTTTTAAGTTATTCCAGTCTAATAGCATTTATCTATGCCCTTTCCATTGTAAAGTGGCTAAGAAAGTACACATGCCCTAGCGTGGGAAAGAAACCTAATCGCTACAGGTGAGCATTTCCAGCCAGCTATGCTGCAGTTCAAAGAAAGAAGAAATAGAGTTTTCAAAAGAATTGTTTAGCCGATTTCTGGTTACAGAATGAATTTTAGAACTAAAGACATTGACAATGGGGAAGGCTCAGGAGTACCGTGAGGAGCAAAGAATCAAGCCAGAAGAATCAATATGAAAGAAAGACAAGGGGACGGATCGTATCCCTAGAAGGTGGAGTACGCTAAAGGAAGTGACATGGAAAGATTTTCTCCGTGAATCAGTAGTCGATCCGAGTAAGGCCTTAGCCGTAAATGCGAGGTTCTGACGGTGAGAGATATTGATGACCACGAACTTAGGGAAGTGGAAAGTGGAAGTGAGAGGTCGGACCTAAAAGGATAAGAAAGAAGGCTCTCCATCCACTTTATTTGTTTGACAGGGGCAGACTGAATCGTGTGCGAGAATCATTGTATAGAAAGAACAACTGAGAGTGCCTGTACCCCGAAAGAAGGAGTTTTCTCTGAAGGAAGGACTTGAAAGAACAGTAGGCTTTAGCTTTAACAATGAAGTGAAAGGCTTGACTTTAAAGTAAAGGGCTCGCTTCCTTGTCCAGCACCATAGATAGGTGGGCACTAGCGCACTAGACCGGTAACAAAACAGAAAGGATTCTCTCTCTACTACGGCACCTGCGCTGACCCTCTTTCAGGCGAGAGGCTCACCGATAAGAACCAAAACTCTTCTTCTCGTCCAGCCGGATGACAGCCAGTCAAGACAGATTTGTCAATGCCCGTCCTCTCCCATCCCAGTTCTATTCTTTGGGATAGTTTCATTCCCTCGGGATTAAGGTAAGGTAGGCCAGGGGATTCAGTGGATGGAGGAGTCCGCCGGGGCAGGCCAATCAAATCGACCATAGAGAGGAATCGGTCCAGTGACTAAGGGTTGAGCGAGAGTGATGGAATAGTTATGGCAAGGGCATTACGATAGCAAGAGAGAGGAGCAGGGTCATCTTCAAACAAAGATTGTAGCGCTATTCCTTTCGGTCGTCAGCTAGACCCAGTATGGCTTCGGAGGTACACTAGAAGGCAAGTAGCAAGTCTTGAGTCTTGCACTTGCTCGTAAACTCAAAGGAAAATCTAAAAAGTTGATTGAAAATGGATAGTTTGTTCAATCTTAGTCAAAACTGTTAGAATGAGTAGTGTAAGGCTAAGTGAAATAAGATATGCAAAGGCCTGTAAACCAGAAAAATGAAGTTCTTTTTTCATAGTTGTAGTTTGTTTGCCCTTCCCGACGAAGATCCTGTGGAAGTTGGTAGTTTCATTCCTTCTTTGTGTTGAAGGCAAAAAAAGTTATTGCAAGCAAGGGCAAGGTCAGACTCTTTTTCTATTTCCCGCGGAGGGTGTAAGAAGACTGGAATAAAGGACTAATATAGTTCTTTCGATTCTTTTCCAAGTAAGAGCTTTTCACTCCGGACTGAAAGCTGAGGAAAGAGCATTCGCTGGAGACTGTGAGCGTGCCTTGGAGCGTTCCCGTCTAACTCTCGGGGGTATAGGGAAAAGTCTATTGAGTGCTCTCACTACCCAAGAATCTATCTCTAAGAGCTTCTTCAAGGAGGGGTATAGTAAGCCCGTCAAGAAGATAATGTATTCTATCTGGTAGCTAACCCGACGAGCAGCTGTTATAAATATCTTAATATAAGGCTGCAAGACAGACTCCTCCGGCCTTTTCTTTTTCTCCGAGTTGCAAGTAGCGAGGAGGTTACTGCGACACGCATTAACTTCCTTCTGGTAGTGTTATAAGGCTTATAAGGTTCTTGTATGCTATGGACCGAGCCGAATCCTTTTTATCCTCGCTACGCCTAAGAAGGAAGTTAGCTGCTTGCCCTATGGACGGTCATAACTAATGAGCTAAAGGAAGAGTTAAGAAGCAAAATTCCTTAACCTAACTCTTTGAAGGTTGGGTAGCCTCCTTCCTTTATTAAATAATGAGTTAAGGGCAACACTCTCGAATATGAGCTATCTTTTTGAGTGCCTATGTGAGTATCTCGTTTTTACTTCCTCTCCGAGTAGCTATTAGTTTAGTATAGTACTCAATCTGGCTGCTAACCCGGTTTTCGGAAGAAGGTTTTCAATCCTGCTGTTAGTAAGTAGCTTCATTTCCTTCCTGTATTGCTAGTTATTTATCTAAGGCTAGTTCAAGCTAAGGTTTTCCTTCTATTTTCTTTCCCTCCTAACTAAGGCTTTCAGCTAACCTTTAGTTCCCCTCTTCTGCTCCTTCGATGAACTCGGCTATTGCTGAAAGTTCACTTCAATAATACTGTAAAAGACTTCTCGATTCACTAGCACAGCGCTTCTTCCGCCAAGCCTTGGATTCCTTGAGGAGACTGGCTAAGAAAGAAAGAAAGACTATCATTAGAGGGGGGGCAGATGTTACTATACTAAAAAAGAATGCCCTTTTGAGCCCCTTTCTCACATACCTAGACCCAGAAGAGCCTCGGCTCACGTTTTCACTAAAAGAATCAAGCCATTGCGAGCCTTTTCCGAAATGGAAGGACCAGACCAACCAAGAGATACGGATCCTCGGGAGGAGAAGGCGAAGAGGGAAAGGAAAGGCTGTTTAGTAAGGCAGATGTAGCTGATGAAAACAGGCCGGGTATGAACGAACTGATCTTACGTATGGTTCTAATCTATTTACCGTAAGTTTCTTTCATGAAGTACTCTCGACCGCTTTAGTGCCACGTTTTATTTTCAGCATCTTTTTGGTCATTTTTAAGGTGCGTAGCCGCTCTTTGTTGAAGTGGAAGGAACAGAAGCATCTAATGCCATTCTTCTTCTTACAGAATATGCAGCTATTGAATCAGCTGTTCGGGAGAGTTGTGCAAGAGGTTTTTCTGCCCTAGTCGAAAGTGGAAGCGGTTGGCAAAGAGTTCTTTCCCAAAGAAGCATTTAACGATTCTCCGATCTATGTCATATTAACCGATTCACCGACATTAACCTCCGAAGACATGATCAATAGTAAAGAAGTAGACATGTTACGAAAGAAGGAATCACCAACCAGAAAGAAATGTCGCTGACGGCACGGAACAACGGCAACTACTCACTTCGATCCGAGAGTCACGAAGGAAAGAGAACTAGAAAGACGTACTTGAATGCTGAATGCTATGAGTCGAGAGAGAAAGAATTACTAGACAGAATGGCATTGACCAGATAGAAGTACACGAGAGAATGACTATCACCAACCATAAATACGATAAAATAAGGCACTCCCTTGCCCCTCGGCAAACAACCACAGCCCCAAGCCCGTCCACTAGCTGCTTAAAGTCTATCCATTGGCCAAAAACAGGATCCGTTTTATCTGAAAACCCTTGCTTACGCTTCGAGATACCCTTCGGTAGGTCTTCGGTAGGGGAATCCCGATTCGACTCCAGTCCCAGGGTCTCTAGGAGATCTTAGCTTCCGGTGAACTACAGAGAGATTCTCAATCTCAAAGAGAATCGATATTCAAGCAGCGCTCTTATAGGACTGAAGCGGTGCTTCGTAGGTACCTTACGTCATAGCGGGGGGAGTCAGGCTGACTGTACGAGTCGAACCAGTCCTATCGAAGAAGACCATACTGACGCAAGCAATATTAGCATGGAGAGATCATTAGCATGGAGAGATCATTAGCATTGTAATAGAGGTTCTGCAAAAGAAAAGTAGTCGTCCCTTTCCTTTAGTAAATAGGTTCTCAGATGTTGAGCTCTCTGTTCTAAGAGAGAGTTTCCGGGAAGCTCTAACAACTAGGAGGGTTCCCGTCTAAGTCACTAATGTCGTACGGAGAGATCGAAAATGAAGGAGCAAAGTGCAAGAAGGCAATAAGACTCTTTCTGAGGAGCATTGTTTAAGTACAAAAGAGTCTACTTCCAAATTGGGTTCTGAGGCATGAAGCTCTAAGCGGGGGGTACCTTAGTCTGCCCTCGCAGCTCCTCACAGAGAAAAGGAAGGATGACGTAATAGGCGGATGCTTTCGAGGATAGTAGTTCACTACGTAGGGGGCATTTTCTTCCAGCTTCGCACCCTCTCTATCAAAGGCTAACAGTGCAGCCGAGAGAAAGTCTAACTATCCAACCCTAACTTAAAAATCCTTCTGTCAAAAGTAAACAGTTGGGGAAAATGGATAGCAAAGAGCAGGCAGTGTTTGGTATGCGGCATTGTTAAAGGCTCTTGGGTACCGGGCGGTTCTCCTTTTTCATTGAGGAGATGGGATTAGATAGATAAGGTTTGTGAATTCCCTAGGAGTCTGGTAGGTAAGATCGCCGAAGCCTATCATCCGATTTGACTACTAAGGTCGAAGTGAGACGGTTGTCCCTCTATCATCTTATCTTCTATCTGGTAGACTTGGTAAAAGGTCCCTACTTCTTTCCATCATTCGAGTTCTACCGCAGCTCGTCATAACTGGGAAAGCCATAGGAGACTGGGGAAAGGCAGGGAGAAAGGGGTTCTGCGGAAAGCAAGAAAAGGAATGAGTGAATCGAGTAGTGGGAGTCAGTGTTGAACTAGAACGGAGAGTTCTTTCTTGGGTCAAAGAAATCCTAATTCGAGGGGATGCTATTCAATAAAACTAGGTCAAGGTCGAAGGGGTGTAGGGCTATTAGTCGGGTGTAGGGGTCTATTCGTCTGTATGTAAAGGTCATCATAAGGCTATTGATAGCTATATTTAATGCAAGAAAAAGAGACTTTCTCAACGGCCAACGGATAGCTCGAAATGGATCCCCCTTATCTCTTTCCCGGGAGTAGCAAAACAATCTATTTACAGGTCTCCCAAACCAGCTCGAGGAAGCAATCTCTTTCGTCCCTAGGCATTCGACTATACAAAGAGAGTTCCATTTCTATTCATCTCTCCCTATTTATGCATCTCCTATCGAAAGGATCTCATTTCAAGAGCAGGTAGGGGCCCGGATCTCGTAGCTACCCTCCCTATATCACTATCAAAGAGTTTGAATCTTGCTCTCTTTATTCTACTTAGCCTTCTAGTTTGAATCTTGCTCTCCTCTCCTCTCTCTTTATTCTACTTAGACTTCTAACTTCTAGTAGCCCTTCCTCTAGTTCTAGTAGGTCAATGACTTTTTCTTTCATAGAAAACCTTTTCGTACCATTCGTAGCATCTCCAAATGTTCCGTCTTTCTCTTTCGAAAGGTAAAAAGATTGAAAGGAATCGAAGAAATCGATTAGGAAGATGTCTAAAAAGGAAGATTTTCAAGAATAAGTAAGAAGAAGGATATGCCTTTAACTTGACTCATTGGCATCGAAGCATATAAGGCACTTTTCTTTGTGGTCAACTCGTGTCTGTAACTGTATCTCATGTTGTCAATTTTCTCTCTCCTGTAGGTCGGCGCCACTGACACTCTTTCTTTTTTCTTTCTCATTCTAAGTAGTGAATTGGCTGGATCGATCAGTCAGTCGGTCCCTCCTTGGCTTGTGCGTAATTAGGGTCGGACATCGCAGTCTACCCGAGCGGGAGCGTCACCGGCCCAGTCGAATGCTTCAAAGCAGCATCCCACTCCACTCCTTTCTAAAGGACAACCTAAAGTGGGGCAGCGCGGCACGGCCAAAGACAGGGCTAGCGCGTAAGGGCTTCCAAATCTGTGCTCCCCCACGCACCTTTCTGTCTTTCGCTCTCGACGTCGTCAGTGAAGGTCGTGCTCACTAAGGCTCTGCTCCCGTTGTTGTTGTTCTCTTTCGTGCTGTGCTATGCCTATGCTTGTTTGGATAACTCGAGGCTTCAAAGTGTTTGGGGCTTCTTCACGCTCTATTGCTATGCTGTTGCTTAGCTTTTTCTTTGGGTTGTAAAGTGCTGCTCAAGCTGAGCGAACTCCAGGTCCGACTGAACTGGGACACGCAGACCTTTCTTATGCGGAAGCCTGTCTTTCTTTCATTTGGTTCACCTTCTGTTGCTTCGGGGGCATAGCATTCAGTACCATTTTCATAATTTCTTTTTCAAGCTGGGACTTGCTTCTTTTTCTTTTGACTTCCCGGGAGCTTCATTCAAGTATACGCCTAGGATCTCCATCGTTCTATCCAGAAAACAGCGCCTGAGGAGCGATCATACGGCGTCACCTCTTTTTAGCTTGCCTTTCTGAACGCGGTCGGGGAATTCTCGATCATGAATTGGGAAGGTCGCATAGAGACAAAGCTTGTCGTAGAGTACCTCTATCCAGTGCCTCTCTCTGTCTAATTCCTTCTTTCACTTTCCAAGCGAAGCTAACCATGTGAGTCTCTTTGCTTTCTTCTTTGTCCCCCGTCCCTGGATTGGCACCATGTTCAATCCCCCTCAAGCTTCACTACGTGCAGCCTCCACTGAGCCGGCTCTGGGACAGTTCATTCACCTTCCCACTGTCCTTTTCTTCTAGGGAAGGCTTGATTGGGGTCTTTTGATGGATACCGAGACCCATCTCTTTACATATGGAAGGGGTGAAGCTATCGAGGCGATCTAAACAGCAAGAGCGTAAACAGGATTGGGCAAAGTCGATTGAGGGTTGCTTACAGAAATGGACCATTTGGCTACATCCTCTTAATTCGAATGGGGAATGAAGCCCAGCTGGGGGCGCACTTCCTCGCTCGACCAGCCCTTTCTTTTCTTTTCTTTGTCTTTCTTTGGATTGGACCGAACCCTGTGTTTACAGGCATTACGAAAGTCTTTCTTGCTTGTAATTCCAGTAGAAGGGAAGCTGGCGCTTTCGTGGGACCTTGACCGTCTGGCCTTTTGTTGCTTCAACCCTAATCAATTCCGAAAGCGCATTTCTTATTGCTTCAAAGGCGTCGATCAAAGGTTTTCTTCGTTTTGGTTGATTCCCGCTTTTAGGTTCTACTTCTACCTAAAATGGAAAAGCTATTGATTCCGATATCTTGCTTTGCTGGACGAGCAGAATAGGGGTCGATCCAATGGAGGCTGCACGTAGGTTCAGTATGACGAAACGGAGCTATTCATTTTCGTGTTTGTGAATACCAAACCTTTCAATCAATCTGAATGTCTTCTTATCCCCAGTAGGTTTTTTTCCTAGAAATAGGCAGAAGCCGGTAGTGGACTGTCTGCTCTTACTAGAAAGATTTCTCAAGGACGGATAGAAAGTAACTGTTCCTCCCTTACTTCAGGAACCGATGGAAGTCTGCTTTCAAGCTCTCCCTTCTCGCTTTCAGGAGGTCTGGTTTGCTGCTTATCTTGCGTCGAGATAGGATCTTACACCATCCGGGGACCAAGGCAGCGTAGCCTATGCGAAGCAAGCCTACCTAGCTTCGCGAGACCAGTTCGGTCTACACATGGCAAGGCTCTATTGGGCGGTGGCTTATCGAAGCAAATCCCGCAAAAGAGAAGCACACAAACACAAACCTATCCTAGAAAGAGAAAAGTACATCCATCAATTCTAAGACAAAGAGACAAGTACACAAACTACCTAGAAGATAGATAGACGATAGATAATTAGAAACTTATGAGAATCTACCTTTCAGATATCTATTATATTCATGCCCAGCAGGCAGGAGCAAGGATTCAATCCTATGCTTATGCGGATCTTATTCGGATTATGATAAACCCGTTACTTACGTTTAGCCCCTGTCTCATACTTTCAATTTAGAAACTCATTCCCGGGTGTGGGATTGATGAAAAACCTTCATTTATTATTTCTTTTCTTTTCAGCACCGGTCTCTGCCCTTCCCCAGGCCCATAGAAGAAGGGCCGGCCTTTCCTCTCCATATGCTGGATATGGAAATTCATCCCGTACCGGACCAAAAGTCTCCAATTTTGGTTCTAGCTGGATCCCCTAATCTTTGAAGCGAGTTCATATCTTTTGGCTACTGGACTTCCCCACCTGGATCGTCGGGGTTTTCCTCTGATGACGGATGAAAGAGTGTATATTTATTCCTACGATTCGGCAGAGGGGTTGGGACCCCCCTCTGCGAATGCGACTGTATCCGCGTCGTCTGTTCGTGTGTCTGCTTATGCGTATGAAAGGGCTTTCTATTTGGTCTCAGGTGAGGGTAACTGGATATATGGTTTCGAAAGCGGCTTCAGTTCTTAGTTCGGGGTAAATGGAATTCACTGGTTTAGGACAAACTGGAACTACCAGTTCGGCAGAAAGGGGATCCATTGAGTTGAAATGGAAATGCACTGCCGTATGCTTCCGCTCTTCTTCTTTCTAAGTTAGTTGGTGGAATTGAGTTTGCGTATTTCTCTTTCCCCCCGGCCTGTGCTCTTGGAGGTGGATTCTCAAGTTCTTGTTCACCTGCTTAACAATGGTGGAGGCAAATTCGAATGTACCCCTGGTGAAGGATATTCAACAGCCGCTGGCTCGAGATTGGGTTGTTAAGTGGCAACATCTTTATCGTGAAGGCAATATGTGCGCGGACTGGATGGCAAACTTCGCTCTCAACCATCTTTGTAGGACTTTCTTATTTTCCTGAGCCACCGAAAGGCATTTTTTCTCTTCTCTTGAATGACCTGGCTTTACCCAGGAATGTGTATTAGTTAGTTTTGGGTCTTAGGCCCCGCATAGTAAAAAAAAGTAAGCAATGCGTATTTCTTTCCTAGTCTAGTGTGGAAAGGCTGAATTGAGAACGGAGTGAAATCATCCATATCCATGCGGGTTCGTTTCGTCTACCAACGATATGGTTTACACTCTACTATGTTCTAAGTGCTCTTTTAGGCAAGATAGCGAGAAAGGCCACGTCGGGTGGTGTGCGAGCACCGGACGGAACTATATAGTCTTTTCCTTCCCCCGGTTTTCCTTTTTTCCTGGTGTGGTCAGAAGACTGTAAGCGCACCCTGAGCGCCTTGTCCCTATAGCTAGACTGTGGGCTGAGTCTTTCCATATCCCTCCCCTCACTGGACCGGAGAGAGATAATGCACGATCAAAGGTTGCAAGGCAGAGGTATCAGAGCTTTTCGATCTTTTTATTTAGTAAAAGAAAGTCTCTCACGGATATCCTATTTGTAGATATGGGTCCGTAATTCTATTATTAGAATTGGTGGGAATAGTTCCTATATTTGCCTACCGAACAACAAGTCTTAATGTTAATGTATCGTCGACTTGATACTACCAGCTTAGATACATGTACCGGATGAGGCGGAAACCCATACTAAAAATAACAATGGAAGACCCATGCATCAATCAAGATCTCTATCTAGAATATAACATACCTCAGGTTGGATTCAACCACTTAGGATGATGATCTGCAAAACCTAACTCCATGACTTTATGCTCAGCCAGTCTTCCCCTCTTCTAGCTATTCGCATGCGTCGATCAATCATCTTCGGCAAAATGACCAGATAGAGTATGCACCAAGGATCCATTAGATTAAACTAAGTGCATGATAGACCTATTCTTATATCCTTTGAATGTGACCACTGGTTAGATTATGTAAATGGATCCGATCCATTAAGTAGGGCCTCTCATTCAGGTGGACAATCTTTTAATGGATCACCCCTGATGGGCAAAAGAAAAGCATGAGCCCAATACGGTACCTCATAGGGGTAATCATTGTACTTAGGGTCACTCTCCCATCTGTTATCTTCATTGTATCGATTCAGTCTGGTCGATCAGGAGAGCGAGAGAGATTGAAATAGCTATGCCCAACCTATCCATACGTGCTTGTTGAATCCATTGTATTCCGATAGCGCGGCAACCCGTGTAGTTTTGTTTATTCCTTTCTTAATCCAGCATCCAGTAGGTCGCTGAATATGGGCATGCCCGAACGCAAAAAAGGCTATCCGAGATAGGGTTCCCTTCCAAGCAAGGCTAGAATCTAAGGAGGAACTCCCGGCTCAAATAGGTGTGATATCGAAGTGGACTCAATTGCCCAATCTCTTCTCTTTTGCTATTATTTCGTCGAGTACTCAAAACAAGATGAACAAGCGATAGGAAAGAACCTCACATAAGCAAGCAGTTCGGTCTACTCGCTTTGGCTTGGGCTTTGCGAATGGAACTTGCATTCTCGAAAAACAGGAACGTCCGTAGCTCGCTCCACTGAAGGATTGGAGATCGCGGATTACTACTATTTCTAGTAGAAGTAGATCCTCAATCCACTCTAAGAAAAAGGCAAGTACAGCTACTCTACTTGAGAGTCGATCAAGCCTTTCCCTCGGGGTCTCAATCAAGTAGGGTATGTGGTCCTAAAAGAGGCCTCTCTTGCCTCGCTGAAAGAAAGGGTTTTCACTACCTTACCTCTTCAGAGGCCTCCCCTTCCGTACCTACTCCGCAAGGTCTCGCTCCTTTCACTTCCTGATATGACCTTTGAGTGGCTATCGGACCGTAGGAGCTTCAGTTGAATCATTTTCAACGTTCGGAGAAGGCACCCGAAAACATAGTAAAAAAGGACCTAGCCTCTCGTCCATAACCGAGCGAGCCCGGAAGAGGAACCGAAGCCCTGTAAAAAAAGGCCTAAAATTCGCATTTTGACCTTGAAGCAACTATCGAAAAGGAGAATCTGACAAGCCCCAAGACTAAGAAGTGGATCCAACTCCGCCGTACCTTTCGTCTGCTTTTCTTATTTGATAGTCTCGGTAGTAACGAGAACTCGGATTTACAACTGGTTGCTTGAGAGATGGCCTGGACCAGAAAAAGTCTTAAATTCAGTAAAGGCCGGGGGCAGCTATGTTGGACTGGAAGGACAAAAAGAATATTTCTTCGGTGGAAGTGAAGATCGGGCTTCACTTCAAGCAGCTAATCTGTAGCACCTGAACTCCTGAGCTTGCTTGGCTGAGTGGTGGGATGATAAATGGACCGGTCGACCCTCTCCAAAGTTTCCTGTGAATAAAGCCTTTCTTTAAAGAGCCATTTCAGTAGGTTTGAAATTGAGTCATTAGAGGAAAGGAATAGCAGACCCCGAAGACCCTGACCGTGTAAAGCGACTCTCTCTAAACTAAATGGAAAAAGAGCTTATCTTATAGCAGCTCCACCAGGGAAGCTTCCTTCGGGATTAACCAATAGGGTAGAGGGATTTCTCGTAACATCAGAATCTCATCTTGAGGACGGGATCTGACCTTAGTGGTCTGATAATAGAATCCTCTTTTGTGCAGCCCCCTCCTGCTCAAGAGCCAAAACAGAAGATGAGATTATGGCTTACAGGACGAAGACGAAAAGGCGTAAGCATAGGCTAGCCTGAAACGTGACTTTCTTATAATTCTAACTTATTTACAAGGAAGCCAGCCGCCCTATCTTCCTCGATCCCACTCATGTTCGGATTCACTAACCATTCCCTTTCACTTTTTGAGGAAAGGACTAAGTCAACTTTTAAGAGACGGAGAGGAAGGGACTTGCTCGACTGTTAAGTAGAGGAAAAACTGGCTAATTGAACACTTTCCTTAAAAGTGCCAGTTGTGAACTCAGACCTTGAGAGAAGCCGCAGTTGACTGCTATTTCGGCCTAGACGATCCTTAGACGCACAAAGCGCTTCGAATTGTACTGTACAAGTCAGTCGTTCCTGGAGCTGTTTGGAGCTGTGCAAGATGAGGGCGAGGTCATGGACAAGTGAACGTCCATGCCTGCATCGGAAAGAGTTAAGCAGTACCTGGCGCGCTTTCAATTGGAATTAGGCACGAATGAGTCCTTACTCTCTCTTTCGAGTAAGCAAGCTACCTTTGCATAGTTTACGAATTCTGCTTAGTAGAGACCTAAACACAGGAATGGTTTTTCTCAGAGTCAGACCACGCCTTATGACGAAAGAAAGAAAGGGGGAGAAAGGACGGATCACCCGCCGATCTGTGATCAAACAAAACTATACCTGAAGAATGGGATAGAGATTGACCGGCACAAAAGCCATCTCTATCAATCTACGCTCATGGATGAGACGGCAACATAGAGAAGAAAGTCTACCGTTTGTCACCCCCCGTGTCACTTCAAAGTAAAGAAGAGATACACACTTTGGAATCAAAATTAGGTGGGATCGAGGATGGAATCGAATAGCGAATGCACTTGCTTGCGGTTAAGACAGGTCCTGCATCTCCTACCTAATGCAATTGCACTGAATCGAGGCCCGGCATCTCTTTCGTTCAATAATGCCTTCGCTTCAAGACGCTATTTACCAATGAGAATGGGAAAAAGACACTATCTTTTTGAATTGAAGAAGCCGAAGTGGTGATCTCGTCTTGGGAGAGAGGAAGCTTCCGGACCACCTTTTCCAGCCACTCAGCAATGAACACTAACTTCAAGCAGCCGGGAATGAGTACCTATCCCTTACGGGAATCGAACCCGTGTCTTCGACATGAAAAGACGATGTCCTAACCACTAGACGAAAGGGACAAGAAATTACTCCTAAACACAATATTTAGGAAATAACACACTTTCTATAAGAAATTCAAGATTGAATTTGTGTTCATGTTAGCGATTAAGCTAATTAGGTATAAAAAAGGTTGGTGATTATTCCAGAAGAAATGAAAAAAAAGATACGGTAGAGTTAGGACAGTTATTGTATGAGGTCTACCCAATGCTAGGTGCAGGGGTGTATAAAAAATCGATATGAACATAATAAGTTGTCCCGTAATAAAACCAGTTGTTGCTGATAGCTTCTTCTCGATTCCTTCTTCTCTTTCGTCCATAACCCGAGCTTGTCAAAATAAAAGATAAGAAAGTCGTTCGGTTAGAAAGCGCTAGCGGTCTGACTTAGCTTAGGAAAGATGCCATTTCTCTATAATACGATACCATCCAAGCAAATGAAAGAGATTCAACAAGACCTGGTGAAATAAAAGCCTGAAGGCCAGAAAGAATAAAGTAAAGAAGTCCAGGAGCAGGAAAAACCTATTCATAAAACCCAGTTCACAGGATTTGTGCTAACAGAAAAGAAAGACTTATCCCCGGCAAAGCCTTTCACTTCATTGTTCAAGCAAAATCCAAGTCTTTATTCCCGGGTCCTCGGAGGCGAAACAAAGAATCCACTTGGGGCTGCTCAACTGATAGCTATCAATTTATCCCCATGACCAGCTAACCCGCTAAGGGGCGGAGGTTACCCCATATCTGGATATCCAAGCGGGTAAGAACCACCATCTTTTCTCTTTCCATTCCCATCGGGATGTGCTAAACTGCTTTCGGTTTTCGCTTTTTTTCTTTCTAGTTAACTTTCTAGGGGGGCATATAGAAATGAAAATACGAGATTTAGTGCAAGGAGCAGCCTAAGTAAAAAAGAAGGAAAAGAAGAAGCAGAAGAGGCAACTCTTTTCCGAGAGCGCGGTTGAGAAAGATTTTGTATTGAAACCCTGGGACCTTGACTTAGCAACGAATGAAGGCCGCTTCCGCTCAACCCATAGAAAGAGGCTGCTAACCATTCTTCTGGGTGGATCTTGCAACGATATCCTTAGCCCTGTCTTTATAGCCAATCCCCGGTGATAGATATTTTTTAACTAATGGAACCAGGATAGAATAAGGCTATAAGCAAACCATTGAGAACCCTATAGCCCTGCCAGCAAAGCAAGGCAACTAACCCTTCGCTTAAAGATTCTATTCTAGAGTAAGTTTACGTTTACTTGAGAAGGCTTAAAGCTCTACCTTGCTGTTCAAAGTCTAGAAGCAATTCCTCTGTCTTTCGGGCTATTCGTTCTTTCCTTCAGTTGGTTCGGAGAGAAAGGGAGGTATAGCACCATTTCCTACGCCCTATGCTTTAGTCGTAGCTTTTTCAGGGGCCATTCCTACACCTTTCAGTCCAATCCCTATGCTATGTCCCATTTATTAAGCTTTTTCAATGGCTCTTGGGCTCTTGCTTGATTCTTAATGGGAGCCCATTGAAGGGCTTCCTCTTTCTTTTCTGTCATTGCCTGCTCTTTCTCTTCCCCAATAACCTCAATCCAGGTTGCTGGCTTCCTTTGCTTTTGGAGTCGAGTCAAAATTGTTTGTCCTTCCTACGCTACGGGAAGACAATCAATAAAGAGAGGTTCGGTCGTTAGGTGTCCCACATATGCTATCTGAGTGAGTCCCCTACGCAACGCATATAGAGTGTGAGGCTTTGCCATGCTTGTTTCGTTAGTTATGTGTCCTTGTCCTTAGGCACTACACAAAAATGGATTGAGGCATCGAGTCAACGAAGTCATAATTAGGAGCCTGAGGATAGGAGCCGCGAACTCATACTAACTCACTATGACTCCCAATGCTATGCTCGGCTCAAGTCTGATCCTCTTCCATACAGTCCATCGCCCCTCAAGGCGGAATAAGCACTTTCGGAACCTAGAAAAAAGCATCCTATTTTGGCTTCTTTCAAAGGCGCATGCGGAGCGGAGAATAGAAGGTGAAGCATCAATGACATCCGCCACACCACTAAAGTCTTGTCTTTCTTTGCCTTTAGAAAAGGATTCATTTGTAGATCCAGGAGTGCCTTTCTTTTTGATTCTTTCTCGAGTGGAATGGAACTCTTTTCAGGGCAAATTCCTGTCCAACCAAGGCAATAACTCCATCATTATGGCGAGTTCCTCATTCCTGGTGGATCACCCGAGCTTACTTTCGAAGGGAGGGAAATCGATACATAAATCGAAAAAAATGTCATCAAGGAAGGAGCGCCGACTAAAGACGAACTGGAATATTAGCTTATATGAAAGCATCGCCCGAAGGTGCTCATTGATAGCTTTGCCACTGGAGCTGCTGACCAAGCGCTACGAGCAGGAGCAGGGGAATAATCTCAAGTCCTATTTGCTAGAAGCAACCGTAGGAACGGAAAGAAAGAAGTCTTTCTTATACTTATATAAATGAACAGATGAAATAGAGACTTTCTTTTCTAAAGGACCAGTTACCGCTCCTAAGAAGGGGATTTCGAGCCGCCTATTCGAGAGAGAGGTGATGTGCATGAGACCGAGCCACGCTCGCCAAGTCTCTAATCAGAGATATTGAAGGTAACTCGGGACCCACGTCACTGCCAACGCGAGGTCGGGAATCAGCCGATTAATGGGCCGCCACGGGAAAGAGGTCGGGTATTAAGAAAACTGACGCTTCATAATATGATATGAGACCATTCCTGCTTCAGCTCGGCCCCTTTCTTGTGCTCGCTCTCTCCTGTCATGCATCATAGCTGGGTGGAACACAAAGACATACATCGATTTATTTTGACCAAGATTTAGATATTGGGATAATATGAATATGGGATTTTTCGCTAAACAGAGAACTATACCTAAGAACAAAGAGTTTTCGCCGCTGAGAGATCACTTTTCTCAATCTCCCTCCTCGTGGATGAAAGGAAGCAATGTGCCACCAAGTGTCAAGGGTACCCAGACCGGTGAGCGTGAAAGCCATGCTATCAAGAAAGAGAACCAGCCCCTCTTCAGTATAGGCAGGTCTTTCTTTAGAACAGATTCATTCCAGAACAGAAAACCTAATTTAGAATCAGAATCGCGCTTGGAGCCTATCGCTAGAACGAACAACACACCTGCGACCAGACTTGCTACGCTAGTAGGGCTTGTGGGCAAAGCAAGAGATCTTATTTTATCCTTAAGGATAGGGACCTCACCCTCGGGGGGAGATATCGGAATAAAGTACCCTGCCGCTGGATTCCTTGATGATCTTGTCTTATGAATAGATAGGAAGAGAAGATGATCAATCTAGGCAATCTTGTCCGAAAGAATCACAAAGTCCCGTAACCCGCCTAAGCGTGTGAGTCATAGACTTTGTACACCTTCGCTCCTCACTTACTGAACTTACCGAAACTCGCTACCGTAAGATCACAGAAAGACGTATTCACCTTAAAGTCTAGGCCTACCTTCTATCTATAGGCGTCCCTCAAGGGACGGTATGAGTTCTCTGCGATTAGACTCTGAACTCTTCTGGCCTGAACAAGATCACATCCAAAACATCCATCAAGGACAGGGGCCATTGCCAAGGGTGGTGATGGAAAGCCAAACGATGGTAGGCCGGACTACGAGGAAAAGCATATGTGCCCAGAGGTGGGTGCTAAATAAATATGCAAGGGGCCACATGCCATGAGGGAATGCCCCAAGCTTGGGTCCTTGAATGCCATGGAAGAGAGGCAGGAAGCCCAAGCTAGTCAAGATCAAGCTGCTGCAGCATCGGAGACAACTCCAGGATAATGACTTTGCATTGGGCGCGTGAGATGCTTCGGTTGCTCCTAGGTTGGTTTGAAGCCCTTTTATGGGATTCTTTGATTATGAATAGGAGAGGAGGAGTCCAGGTTTTTAATCAAGGGAAATGGCCAAAGAATCGATCTTCGTCTAGCTCCCCATCTGCTTCTTCTTCTTTGGATGAATCGGAAGGGCATCTTGACAAGGGGACAGCCTTTATCCCATAGAGGAAGCTCCAACATCTCTCAATGAATGGGTCGAATCGTGAAGAGGGGTTGGGCGGCAGCTCTTCTTCCTCTTTGGCTTTTTCCAACCGTGAGAATGAGCTAAGAATGAGAATAAAAAGAAGGGCTTTTAGGCCTGCTAGCTAGGTTGATTCGATTCTATTAAAAGGTGGTAGCTCGGGGGTTCGCACGAGGGATCTTGCTAAAGGAAACGGGACAGATAATAGATCTTTGGCCATCTGAGGCTGCTGCTTCTTCTTAATATCCCATCGAGCAAGAGAAATGGGTGCATAGGAAAGCAAGACCCCGACTTTCTAGGTTGCAAAGAGAGGTTGCTACTGAGCGCTGTCCTGGGAAGAGGATTGGGAAAGGAATTACGAGATTACTGACTAAAAGCTGGTTGGAGAATGATTCTCGATCAGATCAGAGAAGTACCGTTGACGTTGACACATCGGTATAGCTGTCCCGGGATTTTGAATGAAAATCGTTGGTTAGACCAATCGAATCGTCTACGAAAGGCATTATTGCAAAAGAGCAAGAAGCGGAAGACGACTGGGTCATTGTCTTCGTCGTTCGTCTCCCCATATTGTCTTCGTCGCCGTCAACTGTATGCTTTAGAAGCTTTTTCCCCGTAGCCTACTGCACCCGGCCCAGTGCCTTTCTTTCCTCTGCTGGGAACCTCTGGAACTCGTAGATAGTATTTTATCCTTCCTAAGCAGACAGGTACGAAGCGAGTCCTTCGCATGAGAATACTTTCTTTTGGAAAGCACTTACTTGAACCAGGGTCAACCCATTCATATTGGGACTTCGGAAGATTTTTTCATATTTTGATTTGAAATGGAAACTCAAGCCTGCCCTCACCACAGCTTCATCTTCTGGTTTGGAACCTGTAGCCCTTGCCCTTGGTCGATCGATATCGCTTCACCCGTCGGAGCACTCTGTCGGTTGTGTAGCGGTGGCGTGTGGCTCGTCATGAGGGAGGGACTTTAAATCACAGGTTGGCGTATCGTCCAGAAATCTTCTTCTGTCTAGGCTGTGCGTGCTACCGGAGGAATAAAATAAATAAAGAATCATAATAGCTTGCCAACTGTACTTCTCATAGCAGGGAAAAGAGCATTCTCTCTCTCTTACTTATATACGTAATTTCCACTACACTGAATAGTGTAGTGACTTCCTACCCCAAAAACTCTTTTGAGCCATCGGTAGAGCTGCCGTTGGTTGAGTTTCAATTTAATCGATTCTCTCCCTGAACTACGCCCACCCTCAACCGCGTAGCCCCTCTGGATACTTGTATTACGAAAGTTCCCTTTGGTCTGCTAAAGGCCCCTTCACGTAGTCTACCTCTCTGCCTTTTTCTTCGTGAACATAGTCGTACCATGGTTCTACCTCAAGCCGTACGTGCTTAAGGACCTCGGACTGTATAAAGAAAAGTAAAGAGTGTTTTCAAACCTTGAGTGAGCAATGGATCTCCCTAGTTTCACTCGTACGCTGTCGGTCTTCATTCCTTCTAACCCTTGAGCTTCCTAAACAACATATCGGTTGAAAAACTGCCCACCTAGGATAGGACTTAGAGGCGAGCTTCCGGCTTCACTCTTACCATTCTAAACGTGGCTTCAAAGCAATTTTTTATAGCGCTTGCTTTTATCGGGAATTGAGCTTAGCCCTTTAACCAGCGCTTATCGAGGGAATTCTTTCTAAGCCGACAAAGGCACTCTTTCTCCTACCGATCTCGCTAACCGGTTACCTTCTGTTATCCTTCAATCGGCGGGCCTTGGCTTAGTTTTAGAGGTGAGTTACACATCTATCTCACTTGTAATTAACATAGGCTTGAAGCCTATTGAGATGAACTCGAAAGCAGAGTCGCTAACGGCACTCGTCTATTGTGTGCTCTGAGGAACTCCTGGTTATAAGTCACCTTGAGTCCGCTAAATCACTCGTTTGGGGAAACCTTGCTGGCTTATCTCTTACTCATGCACATCCAAATTCTATATATAGGCAGGGTTGGTCGCTTTCTACCCCTTACTGCTACCTCCCCGGACGAAAGATTGCATTCTCTCTCCTCTCATACCTGCATTGGTAACATCCAGAACATGATCCTCCTCTCTTTTCTTTGGATAGATAATAAGGGTATGCTGCTGACAAAGCCGGATTAGAGTAGTCGGTTCAAACAAGTAGCTGATTGATGTAAAAGAAGTCGGCATAGTCAATCTATCCCCTTGCTTTATCGGCTCTGGTTTTCCTGTTTGCTAACTTACTTGTCGGAAATAGCCGGTTGGCGTAGGGCGAGGCAAGGCAAGAAAAACTCTAACATCGCTTTGGCTCAGAAAGTGAATTTCGTAACGTAATAAGTAGTAGGTTCCTCGTCTCTGGTTCTTCGTAGTTCGCGTAGAAAACATCGATAGCCGGCAGACTTCAGACTGATTCCTTCCTGCGGGAGGGAAAGCGGCGAAAGGAGTTGCTTACGAGCACTAACTGAACCCTGGGTCGGTACTCTAGTGAGTTCCAGCGCTCGTAGCAATTGAATCACCGTCGTAAGTTCAAAGAATTCCTCCATCTTCGTGAACAGCACCCTATCTCGAGGAAAGGGCTGCTAACTGAACCTGGGATCTGTCGTCCTCCTCATTAAAGTAATCCAAAAAGCATTTCTCGCCTGCCTTCCCCCGTCTTTTCAATTTCAACTAGCTACGCGTAGCCCGACCGGACACTGACCAATGCTAAGGCTTGCGCTTTCTTATGATTCATATGAGGAAGAAAGCTGATCAGGGAGTAGGACTTCACAGCATGGGTTTAAAGAAAGATATGAAGCTGGCGACCCCTTGATGTGAGCTGAGGGGCTAATTTGCTTATTATGTTCTCTTCTCTATCCCAAAAAGGATAAGAAGCTTTATGATCCCCCTGTGTCCAAGGATTCACCATTCTTGCCTCCTTCGTCACTAGAAAGAATCCCAAGCTTGAAGAGAAAAAGAAATCTCTTCCTACACTAAGGAAAGTGAAGGCAACTCACCTATATCTTATAAGCATCCAAACCTTCACGATTCCCCTCGGATGTTCAGTATCACGTTACCCATATCCTCCTCTCTCGTTACTCTATATCGTATTCCGGCATTTCAAACAGCTTTTTTTCTTTCTTTGAATTTGAAAGCGTCAACAGGTTGCAGAGCCAGTATAGGAGATAGGAGTCTCGCTCTTGTTTTACGGAGGGTACTCTTTCTTGCCACAAAAATCGACTACTAATTTTAGAATGTGGCTTCTCTTCTATAGCGAAATCTTATAAATATATAAAGCCATAAACATCTGTGTTAAAAATGATATCACACCTACCGACTAAGCCGGCTTCGTTAACAGCTCGTCCAGTGCAGTAGCACAAAGGACTCTTTTCTCACTTATCGATTAATACTTTTCTTATCTTATTTAGGATCTCCGGAGTGGTATGAGTTCACCCAGATTGTTAATAATCTCAAAACTAGTAGTCACGAAATACAGATACGACATATCATATCAATTTCATACATATAAAAAAAGGTGAAACCTGTAAGGCAGCATAAGTCTACGTACGTTCAATGCTTGTCGAAACGAACTCCAGCGACTGTGGTCGAACGTGGGCTATAAACACCCAAGGTAATCCAAAAATGGAGTAATCGGCTTAAAAGAAAAAGATCAGATCTTTTCTTTAGCCTCTAGATTGAAGGTAAGGGCAAGAAAGGAAATTAGCCCATAAAAGTGACCTTAGACGTTAACAAGGTGTTGAGTCAAGTGGGTGTCAACGGCAGACGATGAGCGGTCTTTCTTAGTCTTAGAGTTAGCATAGCATGCGACAAAAATCAAACAGCAATCATAAATCATATAAGCTCCATACGAGGCTTACTAATCTACTCGGCAAGTTGGTTGGTTAATCATAAATTGTTGAGGGTGGATTCTCTTGTCTTTCAGAAAATTGAATAATAGATCAACTTATATAATATACTCCAATACATCCCTTGTAGCTCAGCTTCTTTTTTATAGACCATGGCTTTGATTTCGTAAATTATGCTTCTCTAGTCTCAAGGTTCGCTTCATGCTCAGCCGCTAAAGCTCATTACCTATCACTAACAGTTCTCTTGAGATAGTCTCATCCTATGGTTCTCGCTAACGCTTTCACTAATCTACTCTTAGCTATGCTTGCGCTTCGAATGAGATACGTACACATTTCGTCGGCCAATAGATTACCTGGAATGAAGACTTCCTGCCTCTATCTCCCCACACGCTTCGTTCGCTTTTTCGCAATCCCAACCGAAGCTAGTAGTCCATCAAGGCTTATACAATATATACAATAAATAGAATAATAGGTCAACTGAGTCGAAAGCGAACCATTGGTAAGTTAACCCGCCGTTGACACAGAACTTATTGTCCTTTTTGTCCTTTCGGGACACATAGTTTGCCCTAACGGATCAGACTCAGTCGACAGACAGGTGTAAAGCTCATAAATAATTAGAATGGCACATCAATCGATTGGCTTATAAAAGTAAAGGCTTCCCCAATGCCTGCTAGATAGATAAGACATAGATAACGGAGAAAGCCCTTGACTTCGTGCGCCAATGATCTTTGATTAGTTTTTCCTAGACCTAGTGCAGAGCAGCGAGTAACCAAGCCTGGATGAAGAGGCTGCTACCACTTATTCAAGTAGCTTCTGCTCATACTCTATTTTTGAAACAAAAAATGGAATTCTTAGGGCTAGGGAAAGCAGCTTCTTTTTACCTTTACTCAGCTTATGAGTAAGAGAAAAAAAGAGTCCTGAACGATTTCTATTCAACACTCCTTTTTTTTGGAATGCCTTTTCACAGAGCGCATTGCCATAAATAGCTTGGTATCCACGCATTCACCTACCCTTTAGACTTAACGTTAATCTGAATGTGGCTCTCCTTAATAAGGCAGGACGGACTATCAGTAGCATCCGCGAACGATATCAGATTTGGCCGAGCGGAGGGGATACGCATCAAAGATCAGAGTGGAATTTCTATAAATAGAAATATAGGTGAACTAAAAATAAAAAAAGGCTTGTTTAAATTAAAAGGGAGCGTTAAGCTCGCGAATCTTCATCTTTTATTTTCAACGAGGTTGTTTTATTTTTTTCTTGTAGATGAGTATATAGAACTATATTTATTCGAAATTAGTCTCTCAGGCTCGGAATATTCGAGATTGTCAATTCTTCTTCCTTATGGGCATGGTCTTTCGGGATTGAATGATTAGTCATAGCCATAGCTTTTCTTTTCTGTCCAAGTGCATGACAAAAGCGTTCAAAGCCTTTATAGAACAGAACGACCGACACGTGTAACCTTTTCTTAAAAAAGTCTATTTTCGGTTCATGAATGAGAATTTTGGTATTTCATAGACAAGGTTTGGAGTTTTGAGTGGAGTTGAGGAGGCCGGAAAGGAGGCGTGTTCCAGTGGAAAGGAAAGGTATTCTATATTGGATGCTAAATAGGGCTTACCCTACAGGGGTTGATACACAGAACCCCGACTCAATCTATATGAAAAAAGTGGAGTAGAAAATAAAGAAATCCAGTCGCATATCGTCCTTTCTAGGTTATCCTAGACTTCCCTCGCCCGCCCGTACATTCCTTTTAAACATCCGAGGAAAGTACTTTTAGGTGTAGACTTCTTCCTACTTACTTTGATAAGGAGCACTCCTAATTATCTGGTTACTGGGGACCTTCGGCGGGGCAAAGCAATTGCGGGGAAAGAAAAAAGAAAATACAACTTCTGAAGCGCTACGATATACCTGGATAGAGGGAGGGCTTACTTACCTTTTAGTCTTAAAACCATACCTCATCCGGTTTCCCTGGAGCTTCGTATTATCCAAAACATTTTCTGAATCGAGGCGGTCTACATTCCGGGAGTTAAGATAAGATATAGGGGTAGATCCCACAGGAGGGAAGGGCCTTTTGAAGGGTTCGAAGGCTAAGAACCCGTAGACTGGCTAGCGTCTCCCCCTTCGGTTAAAGCAAGTCCGTCTCCTCATTTAATTTGAATCAAAAATAGAAAAAATAAGAACATAAGGGAGTAGGAATCGCAAGTCAGCTACTTCCTTCTCTTTTTTGTGTGGAATGTAGTCGAAGTCCGAACTCAGCCAACCAACTGCCTTAGATAGATTGCCCGGAAACGGCCTGTATACCCCCATTTCTTAACTACTGGCTTGTGAGCTGGACTGCTTCGGCCGTAAGGCCCGATAGAGCTGCGAAATCCTAAGCGGAAACTAAAAGAGGCGCTCCTTATTAAGCAAAAAGCAGATAAATTCATTAATCAAAGACTGTGGGCACATGCCAACTTCAGGTAAGTAATTCTCTTCTTTCAGATGTAAACCTTATCCTTCAATCATGTCGATTCGATAAGGTAAGTAATTCTCTTCTATCTGGTAAGTTTCTCGCTTCTTTCACAAGAGGTGTCGTGTCTGTACTTATCGCTTCTTGAACGCTTCTTTAAGAACATATAATATTATTCATATTGCTATATCGTATATGTTTTATGAGGTAATGCTTTGTATTTTCCTTCTATTCTTTCAGTTGTCGGTACCCTGGACAATCAGTTTAGAGTGTTTATACTATAACGCCAGCTTTGAGAGGTTTTCGGTCATCTTTGCCGAGAACATACAGCTGGTGAGTAGACAGACGGGTCATTCAGTTAAACAGACCATCTTCCACTTCTCCTGATGCTTTCCCCCGCAACAACGTCTTAGTTACTTAAGCGTGGAGAAGGTTCTCTTTATACGCAAGGGACACATAGGGAAGAAAGAAGAAAGACGACATTCGGTGCCATGGAAAGGCCTATAGAGCCTATAGAATAGAATGAAGAAAGGCCGTTGGTTTACGTAGTTACCAATGGTAAATATGCACCCTCCCTCCAGCGAACAACCTTTCATTCTGATCGCGACTTTCAATGCTTCCCAAAACAAAAAGAGATGGTCGGGACAACTGTCAGCTAGCTTACCTAGTGGACTGGACTGCCTTAGATCCGTACGTGAAGGGTGCCCCTTCCCCTGTGGCGCTCCCAACGTTTAGAGTTCTTGGGCGTGAGCTTAAACCAAAACAACAATTGGTTCTCCCGAAGCGATAGGATTTTCTTTCTTTGACTTTGATACGGGCTCTATATCGCGTTATAACGCCTTTTATCGTCATCATGCGGAAAATCATCCATATGAGAAGTGAAACGTTGATTTCAAAGTCATAATCTCAAGTGCTGCTGGTATCTGGTGTAGAGCTCGCTCTGTACCCCCTACACGCGTGACTTACTTACGTACCTCCTATAGCTAGTTGAGTGACCTACTATCCTCTGAATCTTCCCCAATCCCTGTCTTTGGGGAGCCAACGAAAGGCTCGAACCAGCCGCTAATGATCTTCTTGTTAGGATTGATTTCTAAGAGCTCTATAGAGCTTTAGAATGCCTTTGATGGACAGAATATGGCTAATTCTTCCTAATTCATCGTTAAACGTTGATTTATTAGTAAGAATCTCGCTGTCTACGGCAGCTATGATCTCTTGCATCTGGAAAGTGGAAAGGATCTCTTGCTTGTTGACTTGTGGTCTGTCCATTCCAGTGGTTCAGGACTCGGGCTATAATGCCTCTTTTCGATAGTCAAAAGCTTTTGATGAGTAAACAAAGAGAATGAAATTATCTATAGACATTCTATAGATAATTTGAATAGTGGAATTCGAATTCCTTTTCTTTGAAGCTATGTGACTAGAGAAAAATGCCAGGGAATGATGTCACACGATTCCCCAGGTGTAGCTAATGGTCAGCTAAAGGGAGTGAAGGCAGGACTACTTTGATATCCCATTCATTTCGTTACGCCTCATGGAGCGGACTAATAAGATATCGTTCCATCAAGAGAGCAACGTTACGGTATACATAGAAGAGATCCTATCCCCGGCTGAAAAGGCCCCTGGCTCTAGCAAGGAGAACAGACATGGGGAATCAATCTCCGGGAAGTGGAATAAGGGCACTGAATTCGAGTTGTGGAAATTAAGGTATTGATCTTCAGTCAAACCATCGGGCGTGGTACTTCTCTTAGATTATTCTATTAATTAGGCTTGTTGATATACCGTCCAATTCTCCCTCACGAATCCGAACAAAAGCTAGCTGGCATAAGCTTAGAAAGGGCTAAGCCAAAAAGAGGGTACTTACTAAGGCAAAGCTGCGCATCTTTATCTAGTCTACTAGAAAGAACTCACAACTCAATGGGATACTTTTATTATAGCAACTAGAACTCGATTCGAAGAGTTGAGATAGCTCTTCAAAGAAAGGAAAGAAGACCTGACTAGGATAGCTTCCAGGCCTAGGTAGTTTGTATGTGGTAGTTAGCTTTCTTTTCCCTAGATTGCTTAGTGCTGAGCTAAGTTCCTATTAGCTAGAGTAGGAGGTTGACTATGTCCTCTAGGACGGAAAGGGATAAGATAAAAAATGCCATCATTGACTTCTTCCTCTGACCGGGCTTTTTGTTGATTGACTGAACCCAGACTTCTTCCTTCTAGGCGAGGATTCTCAACCAATAGCTGCCTTATATAGGAAAGCACTACTGCCACTTTCTTATGTGACGGGTTCTTTCACTCCTCAATCTAACTCTTTAGTGAAAGTCTCTATTTCACTTTCAAACAGACTGAAGTCGATTCGTTGCATCTTCCCTTTCTGGGTCAAAGGGCTATGAAAACCAATCTAACCAAGCCATGGAAGGCTAGCTAGTCTAATGCTAGGGGATTCGATTCATATCTATCAATGACTTAAGAGGGAGATCACTTATCATACCTAAAAGCAGCCATTTCTCTTAACTACGATACCACATCCGATTTGATTGAACTCACGGATCCAATCGCCAAGGAAAGGCCAGTCTACTGACTAGGGGAATTGAAAAGAATTTACCCGGGCAAGAGGAGCCGAGATGGCAAATCGAGCAGCCTATTGCGCTAACGGTAATGGATGAAAGGGAAGAGGCATGACGGACAAAAAGACGGGGTTTACTCAAACGAGTTGAATAAGCAAGCCAATAAAATCCAATTGCTCTTGTTGAACCAGCTACTAATCACCAAGTCCTTTGTTTAGCCAAATCATGGGTGGTTGGTGAGAGAATGGATTTTAGCATGTCATTTGATTGAGAGATGCGAAGAAGTCACGAATCTAACTAGAACTCCGCGAGTGAACGCAAAGAAGCAAACCAGACTAGACGGAAAGAACTCCGAGTAAACAAAGCAAAAGCCCATCTGGCCGCTCTCAAGCTGGATGAGAAGGCAAACCAACCGAAGGAAACTATGACTAATTAGACCGTGAGTGACCCAATGACAACGTCGACATAGGAAAAGAAGGTGGGACGGAAGCAAGGTAGTGCTAACTCTGCATCCGCGGCTATTTCGGCTGTTTCCGGAGAGCATCAAATCCACCGTTGAGACTGACCCTCTGGAAGGGGAAGGAATCGATCACACGCCCGGCACAAGAGAAGGAAGGGCAAGAGAATAGGCACTGGCATCTTGACTACTTGAAATACGGACTATCTAAGAGGGAGAAGAGAGCCTATTGGCAGGCTTAAAGGATTTGTTTCTTAGTTAGAAAAAGGGGGCGAGGGGAGGTGCTTTGACACCATTTTCCACGATTCCTACATTGAGCTCTCTGTGCCTTACTTATTATGAGTTGAAAAAAAGATATAAGAGAGACAGCTAGAAGAGGAATAGGATATAGGTGAGCCCGGGGAATGATTGTTGACAAAAGACCCCTTCTAAGAAGCTCTTTGCCCACCCTTCACTCTTTTCACGGTTAGCCGGGAATGAGACTGGGAGTTCTCTTTCCTTTATTTCGCCTTGCACCTTACACTAAACAGAATCTCTTGCACGCGCGTATAAGAAGGTCATGACATTCTTCCTCACTCGCACCTGGCTCAAGGCGAGAACGAGTGAAAACCCGGAAATCGTAAACAAAAAGAGGTAAGACGAAGGGGCTCAGAAATCTCTGACTTGAAGATCCCAAGTGACATGAAAGGCCTTACTGTTGCCGGAATGGAAGGAATAAGCACTAGACCGGTCAGATCAATAGAAAGAAGGCTTGGGGCGGGGGAAGAGGGGCTACGCGAATATCTGGTTCGAAAGTGGGGCTATTCCAGCTGTGAGCCAGAGCTGCTAATGGCTCACTGAACCCTAGGCTTAGGTCTCTTTCTAATGCCCAAACCACCAGAAAAGAGACCAGTGGCAAGAGCCAAATCGATGGCTCCTCCAAGAACTTCTTATCTAGCGCCGTCTTCTTCCTTGAAAAGAGCCATATTCCCGGATCCTATCTCAGAGGAGGAGTTGATTCCCATTCCCCTGCTTGGGTACGAAAGAACTAGGCTATGCTTCCCGGAGCGAGAGAGAACTCTTAGAATAGAGAAATGGGCCTTTTTGCTTCCAAAAAAGAACCTATTCGTTCAAATAAAGAGAAAGATCGCCGCGCTTACACCTTTTCCTATTGCCCCGGGCACCGCTTATTCTGCACTGGACCAAGGGCTTTCGAAATGAACTACTTACTCTTTAGTTTAGGCAGGTAAGAGACCTAAACAAGCCGGCAACCAGCAGGTAGGTAGATAGTTAAGTTTCTGGAGGTAGTGAATCTACTACGTCCACATTGAGCTCCCCTCCGAGCCCATCTTCCAGTTGGAAAGAGTGAGAGTGCGTGGGATCGTGTGATCTATTCTCATAAATACAATCTCCGACTGGTCAGCAGGTTTTTTTCCTAAAAGCATAAAATGAGAGGCATAAGCTTTCCCTTTCGGAGAGCTGTATAGCATTTATTTTTATCGAGTAAGGAGAGGTGGGAAGAGTAGGAGATCCCAAATACTGCGTCTTCCATCGGGTTATTAGTCATCCGATTCGATAGAAGATTGTTGAGTTCTTAAAGATCAGATCCAAAAGTTATGAAATAGAATGGTGTAATTGAAACCTAAGCAACCTGTGGTCACCTCAAATCCGGTATTTGTATAATAGTTGCTTTGCCCGATAGCTGAGATCTCGCCAAGCGTAGCCTATTCTAGTTCTAGGGAAGAAAAAATATCAAAATATGATGAAAGATATATTCAAGGAGAATGGAGCACTCGTGTTAGCCGGGAAGCGCCAACGACGATTGATTGCTATGCAGGCGGCCCTTGAGACGAGTCAAGAAAAAGAATAAGCATCGTCAGAACGATCCGAAGACAAAGACCAAGCAAAGGAACTCAGACTCACCTATGGTCTAAGTTTCCAATAACTCTCAAGGCCACCTGAGTGAATGGGCATCCCAGGCATTGAAAGCCTGTCATGTCAGGTAATTCAAGTCGATATTGTTGAAAGAGTCCCACATCCGCATCGCCATCGATATCCAATGGTCTACGATTTCATTGCCCTGCCCCGCTAGGAGAGCTTGTTATTTTCTTTCTACCGTTAAGAGAAGCCCTAGTCCCAAGCTGCATATTCATCTGCACTCGTGAGCAAGAGTTTATTGTTGCTTCTTCCTCCGGCATCGGATCTAACTCCACTCTCTCCCTTTCCGGCTTAGCCTACCGCTCCGTGGGCTTCTATCCCCCTGGTGTACGAAAGCAGCGAAGGAAGAGGAGCACAACCGTCACTTGCGAAGCGAACAAAGCTTAGCGCTCAAACAAAGCAAAGGGGCGCTTGTACACTCTCCGTTCTGTGGTGCCCCTAGCGCAGTGCTCAAACAAGCCCTCCGATCCTGAGGTGAGGGTGCAATGCCTATCGAAATCACAAAAGATGCAAAACCGGATCTGCGTCAAATTCAAAGTGTCTTGCATTGGCCGATTCCGTTGCCGAAAACAGCTTGTTATGACCGGTGGTACCCATTTTTCGGACGGGGAAGACATCGCGTTCCTAGTCGATTTCCCTCATCTAAATGAACTGTCCCCTTAATGCTACAAAGTGTGAAGCAGGTAGTCTTTTACTTACTTGCCTCGGTCAATCCCTTGTTTTCTAGGTCAATGTCTGTTTTGAATTAATGTTGTAAACGAGTATGTTAACTCTATCTGGGCCTCTTTTCGTGCGTTTTCCCGGTCAGGCATCACAAGAAGATTGGATGGATTGAGTTTTGTGGTGAAGCAGGCATAGAAACCATAGGGTATCTATCCTGTGATCTTTCATCAACCCCGGGTCTGAATCACTGCAAGTTTTCCTGGTAATCGTTCCCACCCTACGCGAGTGAAGTGGTGTTCTCATATCCGTCCCGTAGCTTCATCAAACGAAGGGAAGGGATTGCTTGAAGGGAGGGAAGTTTAACGACAGCATTTCCTTTGTGTTACGAGATTCGCGCGACCATACGATAGAGAGTTTTCCCGGATATGCAGGAGCTGGGTGGGGAACGAGCACGGAGCCGGCATCGGCATTGGGGTTTCTCAACCATCAGTAGCGGGGGTGGAGGTGAAGGCAGAAAGAAATAGTTGGACCCGCACAATGAGTTCCTCCGAATGTTTTCTTTTCCGGTGTGAATTCATGCAAATCAATGAAGAAGATATTTCTTCCATGGATTGAATATCTTATCCATTTCCAGCTTAAGTCTTTCCCCGGGATGGAAGTAAACAAAGAGTAGTTCTTATCGATGGCAAGGCAGGCTGGAGGTCGGCTACCCAGCAACAAAGATTTTAGATTCACCTTTCCGAGGGGTCGGGAAAAGACAAATAAGGCAATAGCGGCCTCGGGGAGATGGGAATAGGAGCTTTGAAATATCTCCAGTGAAAGAAGATGGACTGCCCTCGCAGCGGAGAATTCAAATAAACGTCTCCAAAGCCCCCGATTCGAGAAAGAAAGAAAGCCTTTTATTTTATGAGGACTAGCTATGCTAAATTAAGTAAAGAAAGCTTGCCTAACTATATCCGATACTGGTGAATGAGAATTCCGTCCGACCGATTGAAAGGCTGGACTTGCTTGAAACAACTAGCTCTACTTCCGGCTTTAAGGTTTTTAAAAGTAGTTGACTAAAAGACTTCAAACCTTTGGAGAACGGTTTTCGTTACGACTTCCGCTAGCACCTGACTCGCCCGGCAATACTGACTTGAACCGGCTCCCACTTTGATTGAGTCGCGAGTCAACGAGTCAATTAGCTGCGGGCGTGGGAAGCACTGGGGTTACTAAGCTAGCCCTCGAAAACAGAGGATTCACCCATAAAAAGCAATTTTGATCGTCACAACAAAGGGAAGGGCAAAGGTTGAAGCACCCGAATTGCTATTATTTCAAATTACGATCTCTATTCCAAGCCGTATGCGGATACCCCTTCTCCGGTCATTATAGCGTACTTCCTTGATCTCTCTGGATCAACATAGTGCACCTTTTTAATCAGAGCAAGCTCACTCGCAGGGTATGCTATCCCTAGTTTCCCAAGCCCCGGACTTCGGACCCACGTTCTTATTCAAACCTAGGTGCCTATATACGCTCTATCATCGCTCGATGGATTTCGAACGGACTGCCTATGGCAGGGGCCCATCTGACGCCATGCCATCCCTTTCTGTTCATCAACTAAAACTCTTACCTTAGGAATCAAGATCATGCACGTGTAAGAGCCAAGTGAAATCCTCCATCACTGGACAAATACCGAAGCTAAATAGAATCCTAACTCCACACCCTGACTCCACACAATCAAAGGAAAGTGAGTGACTATAGCTCAAAGGTAAGGTAGTGATTAGTAATTGGGACAGGCTTCGTTTGACCCTTAGTTAGAGATTCGAACTGTCTTCGTTCGGTTTGGGTAACGAAAGAGGAGATGTGCATGCCTGCTATCGATCTATCCTATCTATGCAATTTGATCTGTCAGGGATGGGACCACTTGTGACTGGTGCAAGTAGCTCTATTAAGGTCTACATTCAATTTACAGGTATGCTTTTCAAGCCCCACTTCACTAATCAATACAATAGGACAGGATCACTTTTCGATTTCATCAATACTTCAGCCCCGTTCCGTGCAAGAGTAGAGTGAGTAAGCTGGGTTTCCTACCTCAATAGCCCCTTCCACGGAGATTGCCAGAGCAAGGACGTATACAGGCATATTAGCTCTTCGCTCGTCCTCGGTTGACAGCCAAGCCGTCTTGGTCTAAGCAGCTATTTGAATTCACAACCTATTCATGTGCAGCTGATTTGAAAACAAGCGATTCGTGAACAACACATTCTAACAGTTCGTCGAAAGGAATGGAATAAGTTGCAATCTATTCGTAAATAAAGAAGAAGAAGTTGTTAAAACCCTATCAACAACCTATTCTTGTCTTGCAGCTTATTCTCATCAAATAGGTTGTTGAAATTCCTACTTGAACTAAGGGATGAAAAGAATCTCTCTTCCCTGACCGATTGGTATCCTAGCTTTTTCATGATCCGCTGCAAGTGTGATCATATCCGCTCTTACTGGTCTCATATCCGCTCTTTGAACATCCGCTCTTGCGAACACAGGATCCGCTCTTTGGTTGATCGATTTGAGATTCGTAATTAAGAGATAGAATGAATCAATGCGCATTGCCAGTAAGCACTAAGCAAGCAGGTATCCGCTATCTATTAGCGGGAAGCGCAACTCGTATTACCAATGCAATTGCCACCCGGAAAGCGAACTGGCCTAGCCTTTGAGTTTGACTGGCATAGGTGAACTATTGGGAGGCCGAGGGCTATTTGTGCTTGGTTGACCAATGGCTCTTTCTCTAGGGTTTGTTGGAATCTTATTCCCCTGCGTATAATAAACCCTCCTTACGCCTTTCCCCTGGTCTGGCTGTCTGGTCTTCTTTCCCGGCTGTCTCTCCTGCTAATGTAAAGAAAGCTAAGGTCGATAGGCGGAGAAGGCTTTCTATTCTTTATCTTGACTAGAATTGGTTGCAAGCTAGCTTTTCTTAGTGAAACTGCGTACTTCAAGTATAGATTGACCTTTACTAGTAAAAGACTAGGTAAATGGAACTTAGAGGCTCGCGCTTTCGAAGACTTAGAACGAATCGAAGAGAAGGAAGAGCAAGAAAAACTACAAAGATAGAAGAATAGACAGCTGCCAAGGCTTAGACCACTTTTTATGATAGACAGATTGGTTTCCGAATGAACAGCTTACATACTGCTTACGGCTTACAGAATTCGGAATAAAGGATAGGGGGCGGGCTAGGAGATTAGCGATTCAAATGCTTACGAGATGAAGAGCTAACGGGATGCTTACCGACTGGAAGGCTTGGTTAGAATATCGACGGATTGGTTACCGCCTTCGAAAGCTTCACCATACAGGAATGCCACATTCACTCGCTTTCGAGGACTTACAACCCAACACTTGCTTTCCTGAGGAAGGAAGAAAGCAAATTCCTTGCTTCAGTAAAGCAGCTAGAACAAAGAATGACTTGAGATGCGGGGGACGGGGTTGGATTCTCAAGCAAAAGGCCATTTAACCTTAATGCGACCGCTATCAGGCTTGCTTTACTCGATGACAGGAAAGGGGGCTTCTTCCCTGATTGATATGATAGGCTGACAGTCTTAGGCGCTGAATGAAAGGCTTATCGGATTAGAGTGAAAGGTAGAATTAGCAACTATAAGAACAAGAGAAAGTCCTTATCCTTATGGAAGGAAGATCGATTTACCCAGAATCAGTCGCCTTCGTCTTTCGATGATCAGACCTAAGAAAGTCAGCCTGATCTGATGCTAGAGGAACTGACATATCCCGCATTCGCACCTTTCATAAAGTTTGATAGACCTAATGCTACATTAATTGAATTAGATATTAGATCTCTTCCGAGGAAGAGGTGATTCATAAATTTGATCTCCATATGCCCATAATCTGTTCATGCTAAGACCGGGACCGGTAATGCCGCTTTAGCAGCATATAAGCTATCGGCTGCAAGCTATCGCAGATGCGCTGCCACAAATGAGTTGTTATCGGAAAAGAGTATGCTCTTGTGGGAAATTGACTGGTATTCAATCAATTAGGTAACTCTTAATGAAAGAGCTTCGCTTACTTCCCCATCTCTCTCTCAATCTAATCTCATGAGTTCAAACCGGGGCAAGCGGGTCCTCTCAACCATTCGTTGAGCTGGCTGTCCGACTTCTTAATCCCCGGTTACGCTACTCTACCATGCTTGGGTAAAAGCAATCCCTCTGACTTCGCCGCTCATGGCTCCAGAATGGGTAGCCTTGGGAGGAATCGACTTATGGTTCTTCGCCGGCAATCATAGGCTTGCTTTGTCAACGACGGAGCGTATACTCTTACACATTCCTCATACAAAGAGAAGCTCCTTTACTCTAAAGCTTGGCCGACGACGGAACCTAGCGAGATCAACATGCTAAAATGCATGTTCCTGAGGTCAAAGCACCCCACCAAACTACATTTGCCCTAAGGATAAGGTTAGCTTTGCTTTCCTAGCTTCTGCCGCCTGGAGCTCAGCCTCTGCTGCAGCAATCTCTTCTTTGGTGGTCTTATCAGTTTGCTCCGGACTCTTCATCATGTCCTAAGTCTTGGAAATATCGGCTTGTAAATAAAGTAGTGGCCTCGTCCTCTAATTTGGCCAAGCGAGTCTTCAGAGACTCGATCTCCTCATAAAAAGACCCAACCTATCCATCATGGCCTGGGTCTGGGTCCTGTGGCTTTCTACTGCTTCAAGAACGTCGAGCATGGCGAGCTCGAACCTCCTCAACCGCTTGCTCCTTCAATCCGCCTGACCCTACTACATCCACCTCCACCTGATCTCCCACATAATGAATGGGAATGTCCAGCATGTCATCCTTGGCGACCTCGACTCTATTGTTTCTATCGTTTATGGATTGAAGGAGTTCTAGGGTTTCAACTTCGTGACCCTCACATTCCTACGGCTAAACCTGTCGCCAAGACATCAACTGGATATTTCGAGATTATCTCCCATACATCTCTCAGGCTTGTCCAACTCTCCCCCAGCCCTTGCTGTACACCTGCAGGGTGTGCTAGCACTTTCGTCTACTACTTATTACTTATTACTGGATGTCCTCAATCACTACGCCTATACCCTCCGCCCGACATCCTTCAACCCTCCTCGTGACCTCGAGTCCCTTTTTCCTATTCGAAGACTGAAGCTTAAAGCTATAACTTCAGAGTGGAAATCCCACTATTATGTATGAAGA
>JAVXUL010089848.1:0-22905 GCA_035590515.1 Trichilia minutiflora | reverse complement strand
GTCCAACAATCTCATGCATTATTGGAGAAAATAAAATTGAACAAGCTTTACTTGATCTTGGTGCTAGTGTAAACTTGTTTTCATATTCAGTTTATCAACAGCTCAATTTAGGTGAGATAAAACCAATATCTATGACTCTTTTACTTATCGATCGATAGTGCCAAGAGGAATTGTAGAAGATGTAGTAGTTCAAATTGATAACTTCATTTATTTGGTAGATTTTATTATTTTAGATACACAACATGTGAAATAGGTAATACAATTCCAGTTATTTTAGGACGTCCATTTTTAGCAACTTCTAATACCTTAATTAATTGTAGGAATGGAGTTATGAAATTATCATTTGGCAATATAACATTGGAGCTTAATATTTTTAATATGTGCAAGTAACCACATGATGAAAAAGATGAGAATGAGGAAGCTAGCATTATTGAGAACATTGTAGAGGATAAAATTAAAAAAGAAATTTTTTTTTATCCTTTAGAAACTTGTTTGGTTAATTCATTTTAATCAAATATGCTATTAGATCTTTTCTAGTGACTACATTCAGACGCGTTGGCAATGACTCACCTTTTTCATTTTTGACTACTGTGATTCTTGATTTTTTTGGTACTACCTGAGTATGACTCACCCATTTATTATCAGAAATAGGATAAATGATGCCTGTGTCAAGTATTTTAAGCACTTTAACCCTAACTACCTCTTTTATGTGTAGATTTAATCTTCTTTGAGGTTGTTGAGATGTTCTAGAGTTATCTTCTAAATATATTCGATGAGTATAAATTAAAGGGTTAATGCCTTTTATGTCCTTAAAAGTCCACCCAATTGTATTTTTATAGCCTTTTAGAAAGAGTAACAGGTCACGTATCAATACCTTTGACCTAAAGAAATATGAAGAAGATGATACGTCAAAACGTATCGACACCCTTATGATAAGACATTTAAACGTATTGAATCCTTTGAAGAATATGTCAACACCTTTTGTAAACTCAAAGATTGAATGGTTAGTTCACCGTATTAAATGCGCGATTAACTACAGAATTAGAGAGCCATTAGGCAAAATAAATGAAGATATTAATAGCAATCATTTTGCATTAAAAACCAGAAGAGAAGAGATTAGGCAAAAAGAATATCAATAATTTATTTTTGTTCATTCATTGTTAATCATTTTGAAGAGAGAGAAAATCTTATTCTGAATTATAAATACGTTCTATAAGAGAACTTTTCTCTTCTAAAACATTTATTGCTATCTTTCTTTAAGTTTAACTTTTCCTCATAAAGAAGTTTGTTTTTGAGTTTGACTTCACCCATTTGAAAAAGTGATTTGTAAGGTTGCCTTTCATCATTAAGAAGAAGAGTGTAATTTAGGTTCTCTTGTCTCGTCATTAAACAAGAGTTAGTGATACCTCAAATTCAAGGGATTAAATCAAGAAGAGTGGACGTAGGCTGATTGTCGAATCACTATAAAATTATTTGTGTCACCTCTAGTTCTTTTTCTCTCTACACGTGCACTTTTAGCAAAGCATTTATTTTCACTATTTTGTTGCATTGTAACTTATTACTCAAAAATTCTATTATTTCATTTTTTATTTTTGCCATATTACCAATTCACCCCCCTCTTGGATGATATTCACTAAGATTTCATCATGCACTTCACAACAATCTTTAAGAAATGTAATATTATAACCATTATCACATAATTGGCTAGTGCTAAGAAAATTATACTTTAAC
Organism: Trichilia minutiflora; assembly: GCA_035590515.1. Lineage (NCBI taxonomy): Eukaryota > Viridiplantae > Streptophyta > Magnoliopsida > Sapindales > Meliaceae > Trichilia > Trichilia minutiflora. The sequence goes on along the minus strand of JAVXUL010089848.1, from coordinate 21,174 downwards.
CCTTTAATATATAAAATGTCTTTAATCCACACATCGTTCACATCAATTGTGCTAACAACTTTCACTTTTTTATGATTTTTATCATCAAAAAACACGTCTTTTTTATCTTTTATCTTCGATGCATAAATAGCCACTTGCATATGCCTTGAGCATCTACTATTAAAAAAAAATTTCTTTTTGTGCTGGATGCTCCTCATACATGACTCTTACAAAATAGACATTACTTATTTTAATATTCATTTAACTTTGGTCCCTAAATGTTAGCATTAGGTTTAGGGATCCAAGTCACTTTATCATGCACATTTAAATTCATTTTTGTACCCTTAGGAGCTCAAGTTAACCCTTATAGATATTTTTCTTCATAGAACAAGTGCTGCTATAGTGACTAATTTATTTAGAGGATTTTACAAAGTAGTTTGAATAAGCCTTTTGTTTTGTCCCTTACCTATAACTAACTTAACCTTGTCAAAAACCTTTTTTTGACTAGCTAATAATTTGTTTAAAGATTCTTTTCCTCGAGTGAATTTAGCTAACAACTTTCTGTGATTAGTTACTCTATCATTGAATACCCTGCTCTCATTCTTTAATACATCTATTTCTTTTGCAAAACCACACACATTTTTCTTTTCTAACTCACTGACTTTTGATTTTAATAATTCATTCTCTTTAACAAGTCGTGAGTTCTTTTTCTTAATCATTCCATATTTTCACACAATTTTTTAAAGTCATTTCTAAGCACATCATACATATCAATTAATTTATTACTTTATATTTTACCTTTACTATTAGAGTAATTTTCATAATAAGATGAATATTGGTTCAGAGAGCATGCCTTATCTTCTTATCTTCCCATGTGTCAGAAGGTGATTTGTTTATTATTTGAGTATGAAGTGCTTTATTCACTTGATGACTTATCCCTAATAACTTTCGTTGCTTCTTTTTCTTGCCATTTCTTTTGTATTTCCTCACTAGACATTCTAGACGTATATATCCAAGCTTCTTACACTTGTAGCAAATAACTTCTTTTTCTTTCTCTTTTTTTTTCTCCTTACTCTTTTTATACTTGTTAGGCTTGTTATTATGTTGGAAGTCTCTTCTTCTCTAGTTTCTTCTTTTAGTTCTGTCTTTGCTAAAGAACTTTTTCATCTTTTTATCCATCAGTAAGAATTCATCCTCATCAATCGCTTCTTCTTTACTATCATCATTTTTACTATCTCTTGTGCTTGTTATAGTGACATTCTTCCTTCCTCTTTCTCTATCTTTGTCTTTATTTATACTCACCTTTAGTTCATATTTTATTAATGATCTAAGTAATTCTTTGAGTGGCAGCTCACTCAGGTTATTTTGCTTCTCGAATGGCTATCACTTTTGCTTCCTATAACCTGGACAAACTTCTTAAAATTTTTATCATAATGTAAGCATTAGAAGATATATGTAATGCTTTCAAACTATTTATGATATTTGTGAGCCTAATATACATATCTTTAATACTTTCATGAGGTTTCATTTTAAATAACTCGTAGTCACACACTAATATGCTGATTTTAGTATGATTTACTCTACTTGTTGAAGTCCCAGTTGGTGCAATCCATGAGGGGGGTGAATTGGATTAATTAAAAATTTGAGCTAAAACAAATTAAAATATATTCTACGAGATGAATGCAGGAAGTACAGTGCAAGCAAAAAATAAATGACACACAAAATTTTTATAGTGGTTCGACACACGTCTACTTCCACTCTTCTCAGGTGAATCCACACACACCGAGGATCACTAGAATCTTTATTTTTACGGGTCAAGAGAAACCCAATATAACTCCTTCTTAACTATGGTGAAGGACAACCACAATTTACAACTTTCTTTTGCCAGGTGAAGTGTAACCCACAAATAATTTCTTTCTTGACACACGGGTGAAGAGAAACCCTGATTAATTCATAAGAAATAAACTTGAAACTCTTTTAAAGAGTAGATAAACAAATATGCTCACTTTTTCTCACTAACAGAAAATAACAAATAAAATATGAGAGAATATGTATAAAAATTTCAGAGAATGTTTTAGCTTGATGAAAATGTTTTCAATGCACTTGAACAACCTAATTTTCTTCAAAAATTACTGTTTATATATCTGTATTCAATTCTCTCCAACGGTCATATTTTGCTTCATTAATGGCAACTTAAATGCATCTAAACCTAGCCGTTATGACTTGATTTCTGTAAAGGTATCGATATATTGACACGGGGTATCGATACGTTTAAGAATTTTTCCTTAAAGGTTTTGATACGTTCTTTACGGTATCGAAACCTTTTGACGTAAACGAAATCATATCCGTCATGAGGGTATCGAAACATCTTGAATGAGATCTCAAGGTATCGATACGTTTAGCAATCTTCTTCCCAGGGTATCGATACATTTGGTCTGAGGTATTGAAACGTTGAGCTCTATGTTCAGGGTATCGATACGTTTGAGCGCCTGGTAAAGATGTAGATACATTTTATCCAGGGTTTCGATACTCGGGCTGATTTGTAGCACTATAGCTTAAACATTTCGATATGTTTAAGCAACGTATCGATACGTTCGAGCTGTGGTGAGCTTTTCTTGATGCTTTCTCAATATTTTCCTCATCTGCAAAAACGTATACACTTTCAAAGAAACAAGTGATTTTGTATATGCTTGTTTATCATTTAAATTTATCTCAAAATCAACAAATAGCATAATTTCAACTTTAATTATTTTGGCATTATCAAAAACACATAATTAATCACAAATTATCAAAAACACATAACACATGATTAATCACTAAAAATTAATCATCAAAAATACATTAAGGACATCACTTGTACCCTCATGTGTGATCTCTAATATATCCTATATGGCTTTAGCTCTGTTGCCTCCAAAAATTCTATTGTATTCTGTTTTGTGTAATGTATAATATAACACGTTGATTGCTTTGTCATTAAGAGTGACTGGTTTTTCTCTTATATAGTCTAATCTCTCTTAGGTTTTGGTTTTCTTTCTCTGATCATCTTTTCTATAATTATAAGTAAAGTGTACTCATCCTTTATAATGATCAAGATCTTAAAGTCTAATGTGGTCAATTATATTTGTATTTGTTTCTTTCAATAAGCGTACTCTAAACCATCAAAAAATAAAGGCCTGCAAGTGTATTAATCCTCAATGAATTAACTAGTATTATTGTTAAATGCCATTTTTGATCTACTACTCTAGGATGCAAGTTCTATTGATACAGAGTTAAGCTTTGATACCACTTATTGGCCCAAATAGTAATACCCAAGAGGGGGGTGAATTAGGTTTTATAAAATCTTAAAATCTAAATGAATGATAGTGCAATAACTATGTATTGAATGAGATGAATATTAAAACACAAGTAATATAATGCAGGAAATTTAAAGAGAGTAGAAAGAAAGAATGGCAAATAAAGATTTATAGTGGTTCGACAATTTCCCTACATCCACTCTTTCATTTTTAACACCATACCAAGGTTTCATAATTATCTTAGTTTTAGGGAACAAGAGCAACCCAGATACTACTCTTTTCTTTCAATAAAGAAAAGCCAATACAACGTCTTTCTTTTGATAGGTAAAGAGAAACTCAAAATACAACTTCTTTCTTTTATCAGGTAAAGAGTAATCCAAAGGATTTTGAAATCAAAGAAGTAAAATGAAATCTCTCTTAAAAAAGCTGATTTATAATAATTCTTAGTATATTATTTCTCTCTCTAAAAGAATATAAAAGTTTTACACATAGTTGACAATACAGGATTTTCAGAGAATGTTTTGTTTTTGCTTGTTTTCTTGTTTGTTTTGCTCTTATTCTTGTTATTATTTCACTAAAAAACTAAATCTTTTAGAACTCTGAGTAATTGACTTCAATAGCTCTCTATTTTTCATTAAATACTCATAATAAATATAATGAAAATAGCCACTATAGTTTGTAAATCCACAATATATCGATACTTATGACATATGTATCAATACTTTTGCACAATTTATGTTTTCAAATTAATCATTTATGCCTGAATATCGGTCTTTCTTAACGTATCATACTTCTTTTTGAATATGAAATTCTTCATGTTTAATATGTTAATACTTATGAGATATGTGCCTAGTCTTTTGTCTTCTCAAAAACAAGTATCGATCTTTTCATTCCTTTAAGTCAATACTTAGGGTCTCTTTAATTTTAGATCTTTGCTTCGTTAACATATCGACACTTTAATTTTGAGTATTGATACTTTAATGTCCTCAAGTGATATGTCAATCTTTCCTTCTTCATTTGTCAATCTTTTAAGAGAATGTATCAATACTTTATTTTACATGTATCAATACTTTGAGATGTTCTTTCATATAATACCAATCCTAACTTCACAAGTGTCGATCCCTTCAGTCCAAGTGTCCATCCGATTAACCTAAGACTTAACTTTCTTGACTTTGGCATTTAGGATAACTTTCTCAACTTTGACACTTACTTTTTAAAATCGATAATGTATACATATAATTTAAAGTGATCAAAGCAGAATCAATTTAATTTCATTTTCAATTACAAGTATGTTCTAAATAGACAATATCAATTTATCAAATTCATTTACTAAATCATTTATCAATCAAAATCTTTAATAACTTAATCCAATTGGTAAAAGTATTAATTTAGCAACTTAATTCAATTAATCAATATAATCAATTAAATAATTTATTCATCATCAAAAACATATAATCATCATGTTTTAGTTAGTGGATCAGCTATGTTATCTGCGGAAGAAGTTTTTTGTATAAGTATCTTTCTAGTTCTAACAAACTCTCTCAAAATACGATATTTATGTTGAATATGTTTAGACATTTTGTATTATTATAGAACATAATAGCCTAATATTCTTTTATCTACATAATAGCCTAATATTATCATAGAGCATGGTTATCGAATAACTCGTACTAGGAGCAATACCTAGTTCAGAAATAATGTATAATGTATAATATTTGGGATAAATCTATTACCTTCTTTACTATATCTTTATAGATGCGAATTTCAAGGACATAGGTCGCTTCTCTTAAATCTATCATGGAAAAAGTTATAAACAACTAGATTTTTGTCTCAATCATCATGCCAATATCATTACCCATTAATATTATATCACCTACATATAATATGAAGAGCATAATAGCATGATTTTTAACCTATTTATAATCACAAGATTCAATGGGTTTTTCTCAAAGCCAAACAATTTGATCACTTCATTAAATTATTTATTCTATCTACTAGAAGTTTGTTTCAATCCATAAATGGATTGATGTAACTTGCAATCCTTATTTTTACTTGTAGTGGATACAAAATCTATGGGATTCTATATATAAATATTTTTCTCAAAATATTCATTAAGGAATATGTTTTTTACATCTATTTGTTAGATTTCATAATTATGGTATGCTACAATGGCTAACATAATCCTGATAAACTTAATTATAACTATGTGCGAGAAGATATCCTCATAATTTCATCTTTGTTTCTAAGAATACCTTTTCATAACTAGCCATGCTTTATAGGTCTCTATCTTATCATCTTTACCATTCTTTCTCTTGAAGATCCACATATAACCGACATGAATAACTCCTTCTAGTAGATCAATAAGCGTCTACACTTGTTTGGCATACATGGATTAAATCTCAAAATCCACCAGCTCTAGCCTTTTTTTTTAATTTCTATTTAGGATAACATTTTTATAAATTCTAGGATCATCAACATGATCAATTTCTCCTACTAGATAAGAGTTATACTTATGCTCATAAGGAAGTCCATATTGCTTTGGAGGTCGCAATACTCTAGAAGATTTCGACTTAGAACTAGAGCTGAGGTTTGCTAAATAGATAGTTTAGCATCTGCATCATTAGTATGAGCTTTTGAAGACCTTTTCTTAAGTTTAATTTCTCTTCTTATACCTCCTTTTTTTAAGAACTCATCTTTTAAAAAAGTTTGTATTCTTATTGATCAAAACTCTTTGATCAGAGAGAAAATAGATCCTAAACAATCTTTAAGATATCCAATAAATTAATCCTTCTTTTATTTTATGTTTAGATTATCAGTGTTAATTAGCTTAACATAAGCTAGATAATTCCAAATTCTCATATAATTAAGGCTATATTTCTTTCACTCTATATCTCATACAAAGTCTTTTGGACTGATTTTGACGGGATTCAATTTAGGATATATACAGTAGTAAGTAAGCATATCTAATAATTGAGTTTCAATAGTTTCTTAGCCCTCTCACCTTTACTCTTAAAGGGTGACTTGGTTATTTTTCTTAAAGACATAATTCATAAGTTAAATAAGATTTCGAATCCAGTAAAGTCAAAAGTCTAATTTCTCTAAATTAAATCAATCGTCGTCCCTAATATAATCTAATAAATGATATCATAGATATTAAAGATTTGTATTATTATGAATTATTTTATTAGTAATGGATTTTATTGAATAACTAATTTTCAATTTAAAGACATAGAAATCATTTGTATTTACCACTTTACTAACTAATACATTTCTTAAATGTATCAAACATTTATTTTCATTAAATTGTACATTATAACAATCTTTATGAAATACAAAAATAGATAATATTTCCCGTGGTCTTAGCAAAATACAAAATTAAATTCAATCTTAAAATATGTCCAGTAGACAACCTAAGCTCGTAATATCCTTTAGCTTCTATAGTAATTATTATTCTATTAGTCAATTTTAAAATGATTTTGTCTCTCAATAACATTGAACTATTCAATATTGTCTGTAGAGAACATGTATATAAGATGTAACTGCTAAATCTATGATCCAGGAATGATAATCAAAAGTAAAACTTAATTCACAATTGATCATCTTATAATTATGAGTACCATTTTTAGCCTTCTCAAGACTGTTAAGGTACAGAGAATAATCTTTTTTTCAATATCCTTCTTTTCCATAATGGAAACACTTTTCTTTGACTTTTGCCTTCTCAGTTTTAGAATTATTATTATACAATTCTTGTAAAATAATGAGGATATTATAAGCACTTGAAATATTTTTGTACTGAATTTGAAGCTCTTTATTCATTAAAGTTAGCATAAGCGTCGATCTCTTCTATTATCCTTATAGTACTTTTCAAACACTTCAAACTCAAGTGATAATGCTATTTCTAGGACATAATCAATGTTTTTGAAATCAATAATAATTCTTAGATTTCTAAGTCAATTTTTAAAATTTAGCCCCGTTAAAAATTATCGTCCATGATATTAAAAAGTACTTTATTTATCACTTTTGTATATTTATTTTATCACACTTATTTGAGAAACTGAAAAGAAACAGAGAAATTGTTAGTGATCTATATTAAATAAATTAAATATTTGATTTATTAAATTCAAAAAATTTGAATTATAATAATTAAACCCTTTAAATCTTTTTTTAGATGCTAATCATATTAGCTCTCACTATTTAATTTAAATTCTATATTCCCTAAGTCATAACTCAAATGTTCGTTGAATTTTAAATTAGGTAATCAAGTTCTTATCAAAATTAACTAACTTTACATTTTAGAATCTTAGTCGATTAATTTCAATAAGTAGAAACTCCTTTCCTTTTATATTTCATATCAGGTTTGATTTATTTCTTTTGTCCTAGTTTTGCATGCCTCATATAATAAAAATCTTAGTACCTTAAGCCAATTAAATATAAACCATTGTACTTTTTTAAGATGTTATTTTCATCTCTCACATATAATAAAAAACTTGGTTAAAATGAAAATACGTATCTAAGAATCAGATACTAAATTCTATGATACAAGTATAATTTTTCTCACATAATAGAAATCTTGAAATAAAAATTTATATAAAAGAATTTCTTATTATCCCACTGTAAAAGGCAAAGATTTAATAATTTTATTATAAAATCAATATGCATGTAAATCTTACACATGTTACACATATGTTATAAACACACAAATTTTTAAACATGTAATTTTTATAAAATACACGTACATAGTAAACCATTTACTCTTTACTATTATTAATATTTGTTTGTAAATCTTACATGCATCATACACATGTTATAAACAAGCAAATTATTAAACACGTGATTTTCATAAAATAACATGCATGGTAAACCATTTATTATTATTATTATTATTATGATGATGATGATGATGATGATGAATAAATATTATTACTAAAAATATACATATATATCACATATGCATATGCATTTTATTATTTAATAAATTTGTTGCATGTATATATTAACAATTCTCTAGTTGTTAATACACGTGTGACACTTACACGTTATTTACTTGAAATCAAATTTCTAGTTAGCAAGATTATATTTCTTATTTGCTTGTATAATTTAATATTATCTCACAAGAATTTTTCAATGTTTGATAATTGTTTTTTTTTTTATGTTTTGGAGTTGGTTTTTCTTGGTTTTTCAAGAATTGTTTGTTTGTGTATATTATGAGTAACTAGTCAAATTAAACCTATGGTTTTACTTGTTTGAGTTTATTAATTGTCCAAATAACATTAACCTATCAAATTAACTCAATTAGTCACTGATCTAATTAACTTATTATGTTAATATGATTAACGTGTCAAACCAATATTATTAGTAATATTTATTAACTTAATTTGACAAATCATATTTGTTATACCAAACTTAATATTTTGTTTTTACTTATATACATTTCTATACATATCTATAAACGTAAACATACATTTAAAATGCATTAATGCATATATTAAACTATATGTAACAAATGCATACATATACTTCAAATGTATAAATCGTATAAATTATATAGATAGATAGATAAACATACACACACATACAAAAATTCATGCATTTAATCATATTAAACACATAAACCAAATACTATGACATTTATATACATTCAAACACTATAACTACATATCTTATGCAACCAATATTACACTAACAAGTAAAACCAATTTATTTATCACATGAATACAAAAAAAAAAAAAAGTCATCATTTTGAGTGAACAAATAAACATCGACCACATTATGGTGAAAATTGACACAAAACTCTTTTTGTACGTATTTTTAATTTTCAACCATAAACATACATATATGCAAATCTCATTGTATATACATATCCAATGTATCAACAATTGATACAATTACATGTTTAACATATTCAAACATATAAAGCTAGATGAAAAACAAATTTTAACAACCAACTCATTATAGTCGAATATATAGAAGCATGGTAATCAAATTTTTTCATCACCAATAATCTATTTACTTATTAATCTCGCCATTAACCATGTTTAATCTTGATGAAAAATAATTTTTCATCAACATTTACTTATGATTGAAAATAATAACACATGGATTTACACAATTTTTCATCCATTTAATCATTGTTACATCAACAGAAACTCAAATTGATGAATGTAATCACATCTCATGCAAATCCTTCATTAATTTTTCATGATCCTATCTTAATGATTTTTAATCTAATTAGAACATCTAAACATATGTAATTAACTCAACCAAGGGTTTATAATCTTATTATGATTCATCTAATGACATTAGAGCTTGATGGAAAACACTTGTCCATCAAGAGCCATAATTTATCAAGTTTTACCCATGTATGTTCCTTTATGATTTCAAGCAAATCAACACTATAACTATCATCCTAATATGCTTTGATACCATTTGAAGGATTCCAGGCCTAACATGTAACAAAATTAAATTTTTCTATAAGCATCTCATGCATGAATCTATATATATCAATATATATACAAAGAAATCGAGTTAGGGATCAAGTTTGTGACCTTTCTAACTTAGAAGATTTGATGAAATCAAGCCTCAAATCTATGAGACCTTTTCATTCTACACCATCCTTATGCAAAAAGAGAGAGAAAGAGAAAGAGAGAAGAGTTTTCTTTAGCTTTTTCATCCTTATCACTTTCTCTCTCTCAAAATGATGAGATATATATATTTTATTTGTTTTTATCCTTTTAATTATTAATTAATTAGATATTTATCAAATAAATATTCTTTATTAATTAATAAATATAGATATTTATCTATATCTATTATCAATTTAACATGTAACCTACTTTAACATGTAAATAGTGATGGTTCTATGACCTAAATCATGCTTAAAATATAAGTTTTTTATCCAAAAACCCTAGGCTCAATTCATGGAAAACAATAAGAATCAAGATGACTAACCTTAAGGCTTTAGATGCTCTTGTTGCAAGGATGATAATTTGATGAAGAAAAAGCTTAAAACCATAAACTCTCTTCACTTGACACCATCCTCTTTCTCTTCTTCCCTTGGCCAAAATTTTTGGTGAGAGAAAAATGAAAATTAACTAATTTCCATGCCAAAAATAAATAAAAATGAAAATATTTATATTTATATTTTATTTTCTATTTATTTTATTCAATATTTATCTAATAAATATAATAAACAAATAGAACCAATATGATACATTTACCCTCATATTAGATGTGTGCAACCATAAAAATGGATCAATCAAATTAAAACATAAAATTAAAAATGTTATCCAATAACAAAGTGACATGTGTTTTAATATAAGCCATAAAATAAAAACAATTTTTATTTGAGTATTTAACACTTAAATACATCATCTAATGGCCAACTCAATTAACAAATTAATTAATATAATAGATTAAATAAAATTCATAATTATGATACAATTATTATAATGCCCTTAGTCACATCTACGCATAAGGGTAAAATAATCTTTTTCGTCTACATTAAATACTTTAATTTAGATTTTATTATTTTATATTAAAATCGTATTTTAATATGTTTGGTAATTAAAATTATCAAATTATATATATATAATTTATAATAAATTACACATATGTATCACATAGGGGTAAAGTGGTTATTTTGTACTAAATAAAACTATTTCATTTCATTTTTATTATTTTGCCTTAAAATGACATTTTAACATATTTGATAATAATTATTATCAAATTTGACAAGTTCTTTATATTAAATAACCTTATGACATCAGTATATCATCTCTTTAATACTTTAAAGAGTAGTTAATACGTATAACCATTATATGTATCAATTTCAATCAGTTTTTATATTATCATGAGGGTGCTAACCCTCTCGTAATAATATTTTAATCTCTCTCTAAGATGAAGAAAGTGTTAGAGGATCTTGGTAGACCATGAAGATTTATCGTGACTCAGTTGTGAACATATGCCAAACATTTTAGCTTCAAACATTTTGGTTTGTTCATCAACTATGGTTAGTATCTAGCAATGCGCCATAATCCTTAAGTCATGATGAAGAAGTATCTTCATCAAATCTTTCATTGATTGCACGTAACGTGTGAGTAATATCCTTCCATCGTCATATCCTGATCGAGATAGGGGTTCATGGACTATCAAAACTCTAATCTTAATACTACTTCGAATCGTCAATCATATGTCAACATTATACGATAGCCATCGTCTTATAATAAAGACATCATATCGATATTCAATTAGAAATTTGACTTGGATTGAGGCAATAGAAATTCTCAGCCCAATATGTCAAGCCAACGGATTCCATCTTGACTGTCAATCGAATACCTATATGAACAAAGCATAACTAAACTGGCTTATTGTATAATGAGTGATTAGCCCTGCACTTATACATCATATGCAATATATCCATCCATACAGAGTCTAATTCTAGACGTCTCAGATCAAAGGATTATATTACACACTATTATAATCTATTGATAAATCATTGACTATATACATACCATGTGATTTATAGATATTCGATCCTGTTTGATAAATAGTTTATAAACTATGAATCCACACTAATACTCTTATGATAATACACATATTGTCAACCTACATATATTATCATATAATATCATTAGATGATAACTAATGTGCCTATTATGTGATATAGTTGTCCATTTCACACCACGCGTGTAGGAAACGATTTGATAATATGAATTATTCACATAGAGTATTATCCCTTAAACACTAAAACTGATAAATCCTTTCTCAAACACTCACACACCTCCATGAATGTCTCACTATACCCAATGACTACCTACCACAAGCTTGAATATAAACTTTTTCTAGGTAGTATCAAAGTATGACAATTCACCCATAAGATAATCATGGTATTATAAAGTCTAAGGATCACTTACACAACTGATACAGTGAATGTCCAATTGACGATTAAGTGTAATTAATATTTGAACAATTCATGTGAGTCTATTTAGTAAACTCATACTCAACCAATGAGCACTTATACACTTCTTTTAGTGTCTTTACACAAATAATCTATGGGATCGATTATCCTTTATTGTATAAAGTAAAAATAGTATATACTAATCTTTCGGGTACTATAAAGACCCCACTTTATAGTCCCACGATTAAAAATATTTAGGAATGATATTAGTGACACACAGTTTCATCAATATAAACTTATCATAACAGTATATATTGCATACATTTCACAGGCTTTATCAGGACATGTAAATCATACATATATATTGTCATAATAAACGATAATATATTTTAGAAATACTCATCTTATTGATTAAAAGATTTTCGAAAGTTTTTAAAGTTACAATCACAAATCGCATTGTGATTGGCTTTTGGGGTATATATCTCTTTCAATTATTAGAACATTGTATAGATTAATAGTTAGAGAACTATTTTTAGAATATTAAAAAAGTTATGATGAATAATATAAAAGTATGATATCAATGATTAGTCATATAATTATACTAGTGCATTAATTATTCTTTTAACCTAAGATGTCATTAATGTTATTTGATATAAATACAGTTAATTCATATGGTGTACAAATACAAGATTAATTACGTCTCATACACAAAAGCTTAATCTGATTATGTATTATTTATATCAAAATATGAATGACTATCAATGCATGATCCATTGACTCAATATGTAAAATTTTGAGGTTTCATTGACTTAATCCAATTTTGAGTTTCTAGTTGGATATTGATAAATGTCTAAAATCAAAATCTTTGATCAAAGCACTTTATAGTTACATGAAAGAGTTCATGGTAATGAGTTCAAAGTGTAATAACCATTGGTCCGAACAATGATCGAGTTTTAAGGTTTTGTGATCTATAAATCTTAACTTGATTGGGATTAGACAAACGAAAGAAATTTATCTACACGAAACATACAATCAAGCATAAAAGGTTCAACCATAAGGTTTTGCCATCAATCAAGCATATTGCTAGATATCAAGTATAGTTGTTGACCATTAAATCATTTAAAATAGGTGTGATTCAATTTTTTTCAGCTTACGGTTTATACTACAGTGAACTTAAGACGTTACAACCAATAACCAGTGCTCATTCTAGCTTTAAGAGAGAATAAATATTATCCACAAGAGAAGCAGTACTCTCAGAGATAATATTAACTTAAAATACATAAATCGTTTACAATCTAAACAATCTTATAAACCCAAGAGCTTTATAATTGACCTAATTATAATTTAGAGTAAATTACAACTCCATTTATATTTAGATATAAAATTAGAACTAAAATGAGCTGGGTCAAAATTGTTTGACTTGGTTAAGGGACGATTTTGAAATTATTATAATTGATAAGGGCAAAATCATCATTATCATTTTAGAATTACCAAGCTTGTTTGACAAACTTTGGGATACATTTATCATTGATTTAAATATCATGGCCATTTATGTAATTGATGAAATGTGTATAAATAGGGGGTCTTTTCCATTTTTGGATGAATTAAGTTATTTTTGTTAAAATTTTAGCAAAATATAGAGCTCTCTTTCTCTCTTTGTATTTGACCAAGCAAGAGTAAGCTATAGGGTTTTGATTCTTGGAGACTCTATAGTTTTGGAGTTAAATCTTCATCATTCCATACCTAAGGTCAATGGTTTATTCCTTAATTACATGGATTTTGCCTTTATATATATATATATTTTTTGTGATTTATGCATGTAAATCCTAATTCATATTAATCAACCTACCAACCCTTTTAAAATTAAGATCTTATATATCGAGTCAACGGATCCCATCTTGACAGTCACTGGTATCTTAATATAAATAATATATGATCAAATCAACCTTTTAATAAGACGTAATTAGTCTCATATTTATAAATTATATGAACCGTGTGCATTTATATTAGATGACTACTATGACATCTCAGGTTAAAAGATTGCTTCGGATACTAGTACAGTCGAATGATGAATTATTGACTACATATATTTTATATGATTCATCATTTATTTGATCACGTTTTAAAAATACTTCTCTAACTATTAATCTACACTAATATCTTAGTGATATGATTTTTATTATCATCCATACTAATATAATCTCATGATATTCATCGAAAATATTCAATATGTCTATTATACGATATTGATACCCAATCAATACTATGTATGTAAAAAATATTTTAGATAATCAAATTATCTAGATAATTTATATGCATACTTCATTCATTAGTATGATTAGATAGAGAAAACAACTAATATAATGAACAAGAAATAATTTTTTCATTAATAAAAATATATAGTACATATTACACAATGATTTAATAGAAATATCCTAAATCTGACAATAAGAATAATTTCTAAAACATACAATACTAACAATAAAGCATTTTATTAATATACTACCCATTTAGTTGTTGTTTTGAATAGTTAACAATATTGTTAAATTTGTTTTAGAAGTGATTTTGGAGGGAGAAAGAAAATCACTATAATATTATAGTTGTTGGTAGCTTGATAAAGTTAATATATCATACATGAATTTTTTTTAAAGTAATTTGAATTGTTTTATATTACTTTTGTTACAATAGAGCAAATGAATTCTTACCATTAATATATATATTTTATGGGGCCATCTCTCAAAGGTTGAAATACATCGAAGTGCCATACATAGTATAAAAGTGCCACATACAAGTCACCATAAATAAAATTTTTTAATTTTAATTGTATGTGGATATGGAATTCGTTAAAAATATAAAATATAATAATAAAAGAAAAGAAAAAGTTTCTAGCTTAAGGTTGGTAATTATTTGATTCGATATGTTTTGACTAAGTCATTAGAATAAACGGGTGACTTCACTAATTGAACTTTGTCTGAATATGCCGTACACATAAGTTATTATATGATTGGTTAAGATTTGGGTCACCATGGGAACGGGTCATACTATCAATCGAACTATCCAGATAAAGTGTATAAATTTTAATATATTTAAAATTATTTTTTGGTTTTAGAAATATAAATTATAAATATTTGTTTCAGCTAAAATTTATAAATTTTTGTTTATTTGATTTTATATTTGAAAAAGATTAGTTTTCAATCACATCAACGCAAACAATATATGATTTACTTATGAGTTGGTACTCATCCCTTTGTCAATTATTTTTTGCAAAAAAACAATGATTAGTAAGTTGAGTTCTAAAAAGCTAAGTAAAATTTTATATATTAAGAAAAAAATTTTAAGATTTCTATAAAAATACTTGATGATAAAAAAATGTAGCTTTAAAGTATTTTATACATTTACGAAATTTAAGTTAATGTAATTGTTAGTTTGTAAAAATTATTATAGAGAAGTAATTTAAAATTATAATAATCTTAAATTTGGCTTTATCTACCTTAATTGACTGTACAATAGAATTGTAAGATTTGTCACTATGTGACAGTATTACCCCAGCTCTATCCGCTCTATTGCGATCCCTAAACCAATGAGGCATTACCACAATATCTATGAATTGTTTGCCATTGCAAATTTACCCATTGAAAGTGAAATGCACGCAACAGGAATACATTTAAGCTTCAAACACTATTTAAAAACACATTAGCTAGACTCTACAATTATTAGTGAACCAATCGATAAACAATCATTGACAAGCTACAACCCTAAGATTAATTATTCTGAGAAATCTAAATACCAACAATGGAACAATGGACACAAAAAGATAAAGAGTCTGCTTAAAATTTAACCGCTTCCACCAAGAACGCCCTTCAACTTCTTAACCTGAGCATCATCGAGGAAAGTAGTCTTCTCTACCAATTCGGAAGGTAGATCATTTCCAAACAAAGCATTAGGTAGAAGCTGGAGTCCTGGCTGTGGGCTACTGAAACTAACAAATGCTAATGCCGGCGATCCTCCTGCATTTACTTGGAAATGCAATAATCCTTGAGGGAAAACCATGATGTCACCACTATTAAGATTTTTCAAGTAAACTTTGTTAGCATTGGAAATGAACCCAGCACAAATGGACCCTTTAATAACGACGATGACTTCTGAAGCTCCAGAATGTGTGTGCATTGGTATAACTCCTCCAGCAGCCAAGTCTAAACGAGCCAGGGAAATTCCAAGTCCATTTACACCAGGAAATTGTGCGGCAAATGCTGGTGTAACGGCAGCTTTGATAATATTTGAGGTGTTACCGGCAACTCCAAGTCCAGAGTAAACAAAATCATTAACTGTGACCTTTGCAACCATCTTGCAAGAATAGCCAGCAGGACCTTCAGGCAATGAAAGCTCTGCGACGCAAAAGTCTTGCACAGCAGCATAGGAGGAGGAAGAGAGGAGAGAAAGGATGAGGATAAGGTGAATCATCTTCATCTTGGTGTGTGCTTGATTGAGCCCTTTTAAGTTTTAGAGTGAGTGCTGTTTTCTGAAGAACTAGTGTTAGCACTTGTTTATATAGAGTGGGATTGTGTGGATACTTTTGGGTTTGAGGATATGCCAGTTCAAGCGATTCACGTGTATGGTGTATCTGGAACAAACGACAGATTTCGAGATATATTATGCAATGCAAGTGGCTGTGGGAGAGTGATGATCTTCAAGAAAGATAAAAACAAGATTTCCCATTTTGTTTCGAAATATAAATGAAGGGGAGGGAAAAAAACATATTTTGCATGCTGTCATGTTATCGTCTGTTTGTGAAGCAATAACCTTAACTTGAATTATACTGTAATAATTTTTTTTTTCTTTTCAAATATGGTAGGATTGGAATGCAAAATCGTTCATTTTTTTTACGAAATATCAAGCTTTATCTCTTCTAATTTAGATGGTGGCAAAACTAAACTTCAACTGACATTACTCGAACTGTACCAAAAAAGCATATTTACACTACTCGCAAACATTAATAATACATGCATACATATATATTATATAAAATTTTAATTTTAAAGAAGAACCTAATTAATCTGGCCTTGTTATTTATCCAAAAATTGCAGATTCTAGTGTCATAGACTTCAGAATTAGAACATACATGTTCAATATTGAAGTGTTTTGGTCAGAATAGCAACCATAATCTCATACTTGTTCTATAATAAAAATTAAAATATTAAATATTAATTAAGAAGTAAAATTTATTAAAATTAGTGTTATTAAATTCTTTTATAATTTTACTCTTAAAATTATGTAAAGCCATAGCCAACATTACTAAACGTATCCTTCGTTAATATTTATGCAAAAATAGCAAATGGAAAAGAATAAACAAGCAAACGCACGCACTCACTACTCTACAGAAGTCTGTCTAATGTAGTTAAACATGAGAAGTTGAATCCAAGATTTAAAAAGGGTCCGGTTTTTTATTATTTTCACTTTCACATTGATCAAAAACTTTTAATTAGTAGAGACGTATAGTTTGTCAAAAATAATTTTATTAAAAAATGTGGTATTGGTAGAACAATTGAGCTCTTATAGGAGTTTCGAGAGTTCAATATTGATCAGCTTCATATGGATAAGCTTGTTAATGCAGATGAATGAGTTTATACAGATGAACTTGTTTGATTTGATCCTTAGCCTTTTGTACACTAATCCCTTCGTTGATTAACTAGGATATCTTATCCTCCATATAGATACTTCTTCCTTTAATTTTGAATCATTTATAATCAGAGAAGATAAGCACCAAAAAGATCCTAAAACCTATAAAGAAGCGATATTAGATATCGATTCTGAAAAATGGTTTAAAGCCATAAAATCTAAAATGGATTCTATGTATGCTAATCAAGTGTAGTCCTTTGTTGATCGACCAGAGGGCATTGTTTCTATTGGATGTAAATGGATTTACAAAAAAACATTGACAAAAAAAAGTAGAGATTATAATGCTAGACTAATGGCGAAAGGTTACACTTAAAGGTAAGGTATTGATTATGAGAAAATATTCTTGCCAGTAGCTATGATAAAGTCCAGATGTTATTTGCTATTATAGCTTATTATCACTATAAAATATAGCAAATAGATATAAAGATAACTTATTATAACTATATATGTAATAGTTTATAGGGTTTGTTTTTATCTACAGATAGTGATAAAGTATGTAAGTTACATAGATCCATTTATGAAATAAAGCAAGTTTCCAAAAGCTAGAACATACGACTGGATGATACAGCCAAATTGTTTGACTTCATTAAGAATCTTGATGAACTTTGTGTCTACAAGAAAGAGATTAATAATGTTATCATATTTCTTGTGTTAGATATGGATGATATATTACTTATAGGCAATAATATGGACATGTTATCTAATATGAAATTATGGTTATCTAATGTATTCTCTATGAAAGATCTGAAAGAAGCAACTTACATTTTAGATATTCGTCTCTATAAAGATAGAGTGAAATGAATAATAGGTCTTTCCCATAAAATATATATAGAAATATTAGTGAAGAAGTTCAATATAGAAGATTTGAAAAGGAGTTTTCTATTATGTAGCCATGGTGTTCATCCCTCTAAAGAGATGGAACTTATAACCTAAAGTTGACTGACAGCGTATACAGAAGATTCTTTATGCTTTAGTAATAGAGAGTCCCATGTACACCATGCTGTATATTAGATATGATATAACTTATGCTGTAAGTATTACAAGCAGAAATCAGATAAATCCTGGAGAATAGCATTAGATTGCAGTAAAAAGAATTCTTAAGTATTTAAGAAGAATTAAGAATTTAGTTTTAACTTATAGGGGTGATGAATTAAAATTAAAGGTTAACACTGATTTTGACTTTCAGTCATATGTAGATGACAAAAAATTTATATCCACATTTGTTTTCATCTGTAATAAATGAGCTATATGTTAAAAAAGTTCAAATTGACTACTATATCTTATTTTACTATAGAAGTTAAATATATCGCTGCTTTTAAAGCTATAAAAGAGGTTGTTTGAGTTTATAAGTTCATAAGTAAACTCAGAATGGTTCCCTCCATTATTAATCAAATAACATTGTACTTTGATAACAATAGAGCAATAGTGCAGGCTAAGGAACCTAAGTTTCACTAGAAGTCTAAATATATTTAGTGTAAGTATCACTTAATCAAAAAGTTTATTACAGATAATTTGTGATTAATCATGTGTTTTTGATAATGCCAAAATAATTAAAGTTGAAATTATGCTATGTGTTGATTTTGAGATAAATTTAAATGATAAACGAGCATATACAAAATCACTTGTTTCTTTGGAAGTGTATACGTTTTTGCAGGTGAGGAAAATATTGAGAAAGCATCAAGAAAAGCTTACCACAGCTCAAACGTATCGATACGTTGCTTAAACGTATCGAAACGTTTAAGCGACAGTGCTACAAATCAGTCCAAGTATCAAAACCCTGGCCAAAATGTATCGACACCTTTACTAGGCGCTCAAACGTATTGATACCCTGACTCAAACGTATCAATACCCTGGACATAGAGCTCAATGTTTCAATACCTCATACCAAACGTATCGATACCCTCGGAAGAAGATTGCTAAACGTATCGATACCCTGGGATCTCATTCAAGATGTTTCGATACCCTCATGACAGACATGATATCGTTTACGTCAAAAGGTTCCGATACCTTAGGGAACGTATCGAAACTTTCAAGGAAAAATTCTTAAATGTATCGATACCCCGTGTCAATGTATCGATACCTTTACAGAAATCAAGTCGTAACGACTAGTTTCAGACGCATTTAATGTCGCCATTAATGAAGCAAAATATGGCCGTTGGAGAGAATTGAATGCAGATATATAAGCAGCAATTTTTGAAGAAAATTGGGTTGTTCAAGTGCATTGAAAACATTCTCATCAAGCTAAAACATTCTCTGAAATTTTTATACATATTCTCTCAGATTTTATTTGTTATTTTCTATTAATGAGAGAAAGTGAGCATATTTGTTTATCTACTCTTTAAGAGAGTTTCAAGTTTATTTCTTACGAATTAATCAGGGTTTCTCTTCACCTGTGTGTCAAGAAAGAAATTATTTGTGGGTTACACTTCACCCGGCAAAAGAAAGTTGTAAATTATGGTTGCCCTTCACCATAGTTAAGAAGGAGTTGTATTGGGTTTCTCTTCACCCATAAAAATAAAGATTCCAGTGATCCTCGGTGTGTGTGGATTCACCCGAGAAGAGTATACGTAGACGTGTGTCGAACCACTATAAAAATTCTGTGTGTCATTTATTTTTTGCTTGCACTGTACTTTCTACATTCATCTCGTAGAACATATTTTAATTTGTTGTAGTTCAAATTTTTAATTAATCCAATTCACCCCCCTCTTGGATTGCACCAACTGGGATTTTATTTGGTATCAGAGCCTCACTCACGCATATAGGATTAAACACCTGTGAGGACTAGATCAATGGCCACATCATCTAGCATCCTATTACACATGGTGGAGGGTCAATCCACCAACAGACCTCCATTCTTCAATGGGTCTGATTATGCACACTGGAAGAAACGCATGCAAATATACCTTAGCACGTTAGACTTTGACATTCTCAACATTATTGAGGATGGATATAGTCTCCCTATGACCATAGATAAAAACACTAGGGAGAAAAAGTTAAAGTGTCACACCCCTACTCGTGGGGTCCACCTGTGACAGACGCCACAGACCTCTAGGGTGCACTCATTCACACCGAATGCCCCCTGTAGGTCTGTAAGGCATTTACAAAATCAAATTTCCAAAACCCTTCTAATACCCAACCAATCTAACACCCAAACGTCAAATATATATAACAAAGCCACAAACACTTCGAAAATATATCTGTGCGCACAAATAAAATAAACATCCATCATAATAAAAATTCATGGAAGTCAATCCATCCAAAAATGAGTTTAAAATAGTTATTACAAATCTGTTTATTGTCCGTAAGAGTTCAATAACAAAAAGGAAACCA
>JAVXUL010089832.1:0-22917 GCA_035590515.1 Trichilia minutiflora | reverse complement strand
ATGTTATATTTTGCTAATGCCACAAGAAACATCGTTTTTATTTCTGTACTATATAAGGATGGTTACAGTGTACAGTTTAAATAAAATGAGTGTTTAATACATTTTTGAAATGTATTAGTGGGCAAAGCAATAAATACAAATAGATAGTTTGTTCTAGAATTAAATAATAGTTATTCAATAAAATCCATTACTAATATAAGAATTCACGATAAATTAAATCTTAAAATCCTATGACACCATAGATTACGTCATATAGAAGACAGAAGATTAATTCAACTTGGTATAAGTGAACTTCTAAGTTCACTGGGTTCAAAACCCTTACCAACTTATGAATCATGTCTCCAAGGTAAGATGACCAAATCTTCTTTTAAAGGTAAAGGAGAGATATTTAAGGAGTTATTGGAACTCATACATATAGATGTATGTGGTCCGTTTAGTTCCAAAGTCAGAGGTGAATTTTACTACTTCATTACCTTTATCGATGATAAGTTATGACATAGGTATGTGTATTTAATGAAATACAAATCTGAATCCTTTAAAATATTTAGGGAATTTAAGAATGAAGTAGATAAACAGATTGGAAAGAATATTAAAACTCTACAATCAGATAGTGAGGGTGAATACTTGAGTATAGAGTTTCAAGAATTCTTGAAAGATAATAGAATAGTTTTTCAACTTACTCCTCCTTACACACCATAGATGAATGGTGTGACGAAAAGAAGAAATCATACCCTATTAGGTATGGTGCGATCTATAATGAGTTTTACAAACTTACTAACTTATCTGTTGGGGTATGCTCTGCTTACTACTGTGCATATCCTAAATGAAGTCCCATCAAAGTCAGTCCAGAAGATTCTGTATGAGATATAGAGTGGTAAGAAACTCAGTCTCGGTTATATGAGAATCTGGGGATGTCTAATTTATGTTAAACTAGTTAGCTCTGATAAGTTGGATGTAAAATCAGAGATGGGAAGGTTCATCGGATATCCTAAAGATAGTTTAGGATATTATTTCTACTTTTATACTTATCAATATATCATGGTCAGTAGAAATACACACTTTTTAGAAGAAGAGTTCTTACAAAAGGTGGTGCAGGTAGACTCATTGAGCTTAAGAAAAGGTCTTTAGAAGCTCGTTCGATGATATTATGATCGGACCGGCCAGTCAGCAAACCTCAATTTTGATTCAAATCCCAATATTCTGATCTTCTAGGATATCGTATCCTCTGAAGCGATATAGCTTCTTCACGAGCAGGAGTTTGACTCTTACTTAGTGGGAGAAGCAAATCATCTTGATGACCCTAGAAAATATAAGGAATCTATCCTGGATAAAGATTCAGGTAGATGGCTAGAGGCTATAGATTCTAAGATTTGATCCATGTATGCCAATAAAGTCTGGACACTTGTTGATCTACTAGAAGAAATTATTCTTATTGGTTGTGACTGGATCTATAAGAGAAAGATTGATAAAGATGGTGAAGTTGAGACCTATAATGCACAGCTATGATTATGAGGGCTTACTTAGAAACAAAGATTAGATTATGAGGATACCTTCTCGCCCATGGCTATGATTAAATTCATCCATATCATGCTAGCCATAATAGCATACCATGATTTTAAAATTTGGTGTATGGATGTGAAAACTGCATTTCTCAATAGTTATCTTGAGAAAAATATAGATATGCAGCAACCTATTGGTTTTGTATCCACAGTAGATAGAAATAAGGTATGCAAGTTGCATCTATCTATTTATGGATTGAAGGAAGCTTCCAGTAGTTGGAATAAATGATTTGATGATATTATCAAATCGTATGGATTTGAGCAGAACCCAGATGAATCTTGCATTTATAAATGGGTTAAAGATCATGCCATTGTGTTTCTCATATTGTATGTGTATGATATATTTCTCGTGGGTAATGATATTGGCATGATGACTGAGGTAAAGATCCAGTTATCCAGAACCTTCGTAATGAAAAACCTTGGAGAAGTGACCTATGTTTAAGTGATTCACATCTATAGAGATAGAGTCAAAAGGGTAATAGGTTTATCCCAAAAGATGTATATAGAAAAAATACTGAAAAAGTTCAGTATGGAGAACTCTAAGAAAGGTCTCATGCCTTTTCATCATTATCTTAATCTTTCTAAAAATATCAGTCCAAATATTGATGAAAAAGCACAACAGATGCTTGGTGTGCCTTATGCATTGGCTATTGATAGCCTAATGTACGTCATACTACGTATACAACCTAATATTGAGTATGTTGTAAGTATTACAAGCAGATATCAGGCTCACCCTGGTAAAAATTATTAGTTGGTCATCAAAACGATCTTATCTTATCTTATAGATCTTAGGAATTGAGTATACAAGAATACTCAGATTCTGATTTTCAATTTGACGTGGATGTTAAAAAGTCTATATCTAATTTTGTTTTTGTACGTAATGGAGGGGCTATGAGCTGGAAAAGTTCTAAGTAAACTACCACAGCAGACTCTACTACAAAAGCTAAATATATTGCCCTTTTTGAAGTAACAAAAGAGGTTGTTTGGATACAAAAGTTAATGTCTGAACTTGGTGTCGTTCTTAATATGAGTTATCCGATAATTATATTCTGTGCTAATACTAAAGTTATTCCACACGCTAAGAAACTCAGGGCACACTAAAGGTCTAAGCATATTCCGAATAAGTATCATATTTTGAGAGAGGTCGTTAGAACTAAAGAGATCTTAATACAAAAAACATTATCAGTAATTTATTGCTGACCCACTGACTAGAGTGATAATACTAAAATAGCTGGACCTGCATATTGGAAAGCTGCGTATATGATACCACACCAAATGACTTTAGTGTAAGTTGGAGATTATTAGTGTATGCCCTAGAAACCATTCATGTTGTCAGTTTCAGGGCTAATGATCTTATATGTAAACTTTTGATTAGTCATAAAAAAATTATTCTTTATTCACATATATTAATTATTTTCTTTATATTGGCATGCTCATATATAAAGAATGCATATATTATTTCTTACGTACATGATATAGATTGAGCAACTATATCATATAGTAAGCATACTAGTTGTCACCTAACGATATCATATGATGATATATGTAGGTTGACAATATGGGTATTGTCAAAAGCACATTAATATAGATTTAGAGTTTGTGAACTATTTATCGAACTGGGTTATATATTGACAAATCATGTAGTATGCATATAGTTAATGATTTGTCAATAGATTGCAATAATGTACGGTGTAATCCTTAGACCTAAGACGTTTAGAATCGGACTCTATATGGATAGGTATATTTTACATGGTGTATACGTGCAAGACTAATCATGCCTTGTACAAGAAGCCGATTTGGGTATGCTTTGTTCATATAGGTATTCAATTGACAGTTAAGATGGGATCCGTTGACTTGACACTATAGAGTATAGACTAAGAGTTTCTATTGACTTTGTCCGAGTTGAGTTCCTAAACGAATGTCAATACGATGTTCGTATTTTAAGTGTCTGGCCAGAGCAATCATGACATATGATCAACGATTCGTATAGACATCAAGATTAGGGTTTTAACATTTCATAAACCCTTACTCGATCAGGATATGACAACAGAGGGATATTACCCACATATCATATGCAATCATTGGAGGTTTAATGAAAACACTTCTTCATCATGGCCTAGGGACTATGGCGCGTAGCTAAACACTAACTATAGTCGTTAGGTATCGAAATATTCAAGACTGACTTGTTCGGAGTTGAAGTGTTTGACATTAGCTCATGGCTTAGTCATGGTGAACCTTCACGATCCACCCAATTTTTCAAGCATTCCTATAAAAGAGGATAAGATAAAATGTTATCAAGAGAGCGCTAACAATCTCATGATAACTTGAAATACCGAAATAAATAAGTATAATTATTATATATAATTCTTGTTCTTTAAATTATTAAAGAAATGATATATTGATATCATAAAATAATTTAATGTAAATTACATGAGTCAAAATAATAATATTGATTATCAAATATGGTAAAATGTGATTCTAATGTAAAATGGTGAAAACTAGATTAAATTGTTTAATTTAGTACAAAATAACCATTTTATCCCTATAGGATACAAATGTGTAATTTATTGTAAATTACATATTCAAATTTGATAATTATGATTATCAAATATACTAAAATATGATTTTAATAGAAAATGATAAATTCTAAATTAAAGTATTAAATTTAAATAAAAATTATCATTTTACCTTATTTATAATGTTGATCAAGGGCATTATAATAATTATACCATATATTTTTATTTATAAAAATTTAAAATATATATTAATATGTCTAATTATCAAATTCTTTAATAGTTAAAGAATTTGATGAATGCTAGAATTTATATGGATATTATTTTGACACTTGGCATATTTATATATATTTAATATATTAATTAATTAATTTTAAATTAATTGTTCTTAGTCAAATATATTATGCATCTCTGACTTGAGCTCTCCCATGTTTTATGAGCTTGGTTGTATCATATAATAGCACCATTATTTAATAATATTTATAAGATAAATATTGAATAATTAAATGAGGGAAAATAAGAAAATTTGGTACACTTTTGGGTCCTTCTTCCTCAATGAACGTGGGCAGCCATGGAAGCACCTTGGGGAGGGTTTCAAGTGACGAGAGCTCATGATTTTGAGCTTAATCTTCATCAAAAATGAAAACTTGCAAGGTAAGCTCTCAAAACCCTCATTTTGCACCATTGTTTTCTCATTGATATGTATATATTTAGGGCTTATTTTCTAGGAAGAAAACTTACTTTTATGCTTGTTTTAGGCCATTAGAAATTAATAAATGATATCAGAGCATGTTTGGTTGATGGCATAGGTAATCGTTTACTTGTTGTTTTGGTGAAACCCTAAATAGATGTCATTTGGGGGAACTTGGTGCTAACTTATATTCCTTGATGGGGAATTATTTTCTATCACTCTAGATGCATCGCCCTCATACTGGCCATATATTCATTGAACTCATTTACACTATACATTTTTACAACTTGAAAATATATTTGCATGAAAGTATCTGTCTTCCTTACTCACATCTTGTACTTGTTTTAACATTCCAAAATATATGATAAATATATAAACCATGAAATGCATCCGAAAAAATCAAGTGAATTTCCTTTTTTATGCTATTTTGTCAATAAAAAATGAATACTAAATCTTCTATCAGACATACGGCATCATGAAGCTTCTGAAAAAATCATTCCACAAATCATCATTTTCTGAATCAGCGATACCGAAGGTAAGTGGAAATATTTGATCATTTCCCTCAAAAACGACTACCAAAAATAATGCTTTCCAAATTTACCTTTTAAAAAGTTCCCATTAATGGCAATTATAGATCTAATATTGTTCCAAAATTTCTGGATACATGAACCAATAGCCATAAAAAAGTACAAAATATAATCATCATCATTTTTCTAAAAAGTAGTTATTGTACCTAGATTTTTGTTCTTGAACACATGACAATACAATGGGAGTGCCTTGTATAACAAAGTCAGATCTCCAGTTACAAGCCTTAATGCTTCTTCTTTACTACGTCATATCTTTAAGTACAATAAACGTACTCCATATTCTCTTTAAATGTCATCACGAATATTTCTTGGCATGTAAATCTTATTGGCGTTTATGAACTTGTCTTTAATTAATTGATTAATTAAATGAGTGATTACTTGTTAATGATTATCTTATAAATGCTCATTTTGACAACTATACATTGTGTTCATTCTAATTACTCAAAAGTATCATTATTTCTAGGCTTAGTTGTACGGATTCGTCATTGACAACCATTGTCTTTGCACTTTGCCTCAAAAAGGTCCATATTTGACTTGCAAACCCTTATCTTAAAGTGATTTTTTAATGTCATCATACATAATTTATCATACAATTCCTATTTCGTGTTGAAAATCTGACCGATGAACATGTCACCCGCTCTTGTGCTTGATGAAGCATCATTTGACATAGTTGTAGTTAGTCGAATTGGGGGCAAAGATCTAATAAACTTATTTGATGATGATGGTTGAGTTATTAGACTGCTTCTACAAACATGGAGTGTATCAATATCTTTTGCATCAATTCTATCTTCATTATTAAAAACATTATCACCATATTTTATCTTAAAGTTATAATGCTCGTGCTCTTCTTGTTCCTCAGGCTTAGGCTCTTCCTATTGATGACCATAATTCCTAAAAATCTGTGGCTCTTCAATTTGAATCGGTAGAGAGTAATGTTGTTGAACTTTTAAACTATTCACATACATATAGTTTTTATATTAAACTTGTGTTGTCATTGTTGGAATTGTGTCTCTTAATATATTACTTCTATTAAAGGACCTAAATACGGGCACAAGAACTTCACTACTAGTACGATATTGTATACTATTAAGCCTACCATGCTATGTAATACCAACACATTCAATTATCACAAACAACGGACAATGACCCTTCATGGTCGCAATATAAGTAAGATTATTGGCACTGATAAAGGCTCGAAAGCTTATTTCATTATTAATATCCACCACAGGTATATTCTTTATAAATATAATTATCATATAATTCTAAACTCAAAGGGTTTTATCTCATACATCTTGTACAATATTTCGACAAATTGCTCATAACTGATATTTGAATTTACACAATAAGGCATGATTGTCATATTGATATATACCTCACTATCATTCGATGTTGGTTCCCACGAACCTCCAGATCATGTTATAATCATTAATACTCCAAACATAACTGGAATAAAATATATAATAGATTAAAATAATTAATCATTCAAATAGTAAGGATAAATGTTAAAAAAAATCTAAGAACAAGATATTGTTCATATTCTAGAGTTGACTTTAGAGTGTGAACAATACTATTCACACTCTAGAGCCAACTATCATGTGTGAAGTATCCCACCCACACTCTCAAGTTGTTTACACTATAGGGCCAACTTTTGAGCATAAATAGTAATTCATTCTCACAGATTATTCCTCCGAATCCCATATTATTTTATGCTATTAAATAATGTCTAATTATTATAAAATTATAAAAAAAAATAAAAACACTACCCTTTAAACTGAAATTATAAGTTTAATGATTTGGAAACGGTTTTGAAAAAAATCGTAGAAGTTTGTGGGATTTAAAACCTAGAGCTGCTGTATGATAGGAGATTAAAAAGATGAAGAAAGAAAAGATATTTTTGTCTAAAAATAAAGGTGTAGGTTATTTGTAAATGAAAATTTGTTACGAGATTATATATATATATATATATATATGGATTTAACCAAAAATGACATATGTATATAGGATTTATTCAAAAAAATCCCATAACAAATATTCATTCAAAAATGACCCACATACTTCTTTTAGACAAAAATACCCTCATTCAAATTTCTTATTTACGTTATTACCTTTATCTTTACTTTACCATTCCAAAACCCTAGAATTGCATCATTTTACAGGGATCAATTTTATGGTACCAGAGTGGGAGAATAAACTGAGATTCAAGAGGAGGATCATAAGGGAAGGTGGCGAACTAGTTTCGTTTAAAGTGAGCAGCACCAAAGCAAGCTAGTTCCAGTAGCAGAAGCAAGGGGCCTTTCACCTTCAATAAGCAAGGTAATAACAATCTTTTAGCAGACAAATTCCTTATATCTGATTGTTTTACTTGCTTATCATGATTCGATCGGTGGAGTGTTGAGAAAAAAAAGCTTCTGGGTAGAAGGAATTAGGATCACAAGACAGAGAGGAATTTTCCTCAGACGAGTTCCCCAGGCACGTACACTCAGAATGGGCTCTCACTCCTAAATGTGCGTGTGTGAGGAGTGTGCTCCTCCACTCCCAAATACACACTTGGGAGTGAGGAAGCCCATTTTTTAAATTTATATAATAATAATTTTTAAATTATTTTTTAAAAAATTTAATTTGAACAATCATAACATTTATTTATGTGTTACTATAATATATTTTAAAAAATTTTAATTTAAAAAAGTAATAAATTATGATAATCCCAAAGTGTTTTTGATGATGTCAAACATAAATATTATTTTTTATGATGCCAAAATGATTTTGAGTTTTTAAGTACATTGAATAAACTGATTTTGAGAAATTGATGAGGACAAAATGCATGAGAAATGAATAAATTGATTAAATATTGCTTTGGATGATTTGTTAATTAAATTACATTGACACATAATCATATTAAACAAATATGTCTCACTTGATTTTTACTAGAAAGATATATAAATATTTAGGTGTTTAAATAGAAGCCAAAATGTCAAGAATTCGCGGGCTAAGCATGAATGAATCGATACCTTCCTAAAATGCATCGACACGTTTGAAAATAGTGAAGACAAAATGCCTGAGTTTTGAAACCTTTACAATAAACATATCGATACCCTTACTTAAACGTATCGATACCCTTATGACGAATTCTGTCTCGTTTAAGTAGAGAAGTATCGATACCTTTGGAAGACAACTCAAATGTATCAATACCCTGGAAAACATATCAACACGTTTACAACAGACCTGGCTTCATTTGCATGAAAAGGTATCGACACCATAACTTAAACATATTGATACCCTCAAGTCATCAATCTGAAAGTATCGAAACCCTGAAGGAAGGTATTGACACCTTCATCAAATTCAAAATAGTAATGACTAGTTTTTCGTATTAAATGCACGAATTAAATGCTGATCAGAGAATTGTTAGAAGTAAATCAATGAAGAATCTAAATATGAAGGAATTTGGATTTATTTTAGATGATGAAGTAAAGCAGTTATGCAGAGAGAACATCAAGTAACAAACAGAATTTTCATTAATTTCTCATCCATTCTTCTCTCAAATTTTCATTCTAGAAAGAGAAAGAAAACTAGTTCAATATTGTAAATCTATTATGTGAGAGAACCTTTTTCAATTGTCATTGAGCATTTATTGTTACTTATTGAGTTTAACATCATCATATAAAAAGTTTTGTAGTTGGGATAACTTCTCTCGTATAAACAAAGTGACTTTGTAGTGGTTGCCTTTTATCGTTAAGAAAGAGATTGTAACTAGGTTTTCCTTGTCCTGTATTTAAACAAAAATATAGTGATACCTTAGGTTCAAGGGACTAAACCGAGAAGAGTGGACGAAGGCTGGTTGTTGAACCATTGTAACATTTACCATTTTTATGTTTTTTTTATGTTTATCTCATTACACCTGCACGTTTAGTAGAATACTGGTTGTATTCACTTCTTGACTGGTTTACATTGTATTAAAATTTCTACATTCTTGTCTTAATTTTGTCATATCACTAATTCACCCCCCTCTTAGGTGATATTAACTGGGATTTTAATTGGTATCAGAGACAACCTCTGAAATAATAGGATTAAAAGCTTATGAAGAGTATATCACAATGGCATCTAGCAGTATTCCATCACAGATAGTTGAGGGGTCAGTTTACACACAGACCACTATTTTTTTATGGCACTAATTATGGATACTGGAAGAAATATATGCAAATCTACTTTAGTATCCTAAACTTTGACATTATCACAATTATTGAGGATGGATACACTCAACTCATAATAACAGATGAACACACTAGAGAGAGAAAGCCCAAACCCAAACGGGAATGGATTTAGAAAGAAAAAAATCTCTTTCAGCTCAATGCCAAAGCAATAAACGTTCTCTATTGTGCACTAGATAGGGGTGAGTACAATAGGGTGTCTAGATGTGACACAGTGAAAGCCATTTGGGATACACTAGAGGTTACACATGAGGATACAAGTAGAGTCAAAGACTCTAAAATTAGTATGCTTATACATATTTATAAGCTGTTTAAAATGAAACCCCATGAAAGCATTAAGGATATGTATACACGGTCCACCAATATTACTAATAGTTTAAAAGCCTTGGGCAAGATTTACTCAAACACAGACCTGGTTACAAAGATACTAAGAAGTTTGCCAAGATTGTGGGAAGCCAAAGTGACTGCCATACGAGAAGCTAAAGAGCTTAGTATATTACTTCTAGAAGAACTGTTCGTGTCATTAATGACATATGAAATGGAAGCACTCCACAATGAGGAGAATGACAGAGAGCAGGGAAAGAGAAATGTTGCACTGAAAAGCTCAACACAAGCAGAAGATGAGGAAGGTAGTAGCGAAGAATCAGAAGATAAGGAGATAATGTTAATAGCCAGAAAGTTTAGAAGATTTTTCAACAAAGACGGATAGAGAGGAAAAATTCAGAGAATAAAGGAATTTAAAAAGGATGACAAAACAAAAAAATTCAAAAAGAATAAATAAAAGGAGAAGGAGATTATCTATTATGAGTGCAAAAAGCCTGGACACACCAGACTTAAATGTCCTCTAAGAGGGCAAAGCAAAGACAAAAAGAAAAAGAAGGCTATAAAGGTAACTTGGGATGAATCAATAAATAATGAAAACTCATCTGCGTTATTAGAGGATGAATAAGCAAATTTTTGTCTAATAGGAAAAATCGACAGTGAGGTAAATTCTCCAAAATCCTCTTCATATTATAATTCATGCTTTGGCAGTGTCAATGAAGAATTGCATGATGATTTAACTAAATTGTATGAAGAGTTTAGGATGGACTTTGAAAAGTTTTACATGAAATACAAAAATGTTAAAAAGATAAACACACTCCTGACAAATGAAAATGAATGTCTAAAAATGAAAGAAAATGAGTGTGAAAAAGAATTGAATAAACTGAGAACAGAGAATAAAATATTAAGTGACAAAGTTCTAGATATGAGGAAATTATTGGCTAAATTCACCTCTGAAATTGAAGTCTTGATAGACTACTAGGAAGCCAAAAGTTATTTTTTGATAAGGCTGGGATTGGTTATAGATAAGGAACAAAATTGAAGACTTACTTGAATTATTTTGTAAAATCTTCCAAAAAGGTAAGTTCTTTTGTAACTTGTCGTTATTACTCTAAGAAAGGGCTATAGCAACTCATGTCCATTTAAAAAAATACCTATAAGGGACCTAAAATGATTTGGGTACTTAAAGGAACAATTTCAAAAAAGAATAAGATTGCTCGTGTGACATTGGTCCAAAGGTCAAAGCTAACTTTTATGAACCCAAAGTTAAATGGGTACCAAAATGAATTGGTTTTATTTTTATAGGGATATCATGTGAAAAGCAACAAGAAGTGGTTCTTGGATAGTGGTTGGTCAAGACACATGATAGGACATCAAGAATAATTTTAAGTTTTCCATAAAAAGAAAGGGAAGTGGTTCGGGATCTATATCCCCACCAGATGAGGATGATGAATCACCAACAAGAGCTGACTAAGATGAACTGTCTTATCTAGACTGAGATCGATAACCTGCAGGCGATGGTCATGGATGAAAAGGATAAAAATATGACGGCGGTTGAGGTTCAGAAGGTGAAGGACAATGTCCTATAGAATATCCTGATCTACTCAACCTTACCTCAATGTTGTTTAATTTAATAGTAAGTCTGCATAGTTTATCGTCATCTCGCGCCGTTATTGATCAACCATCTTCCCAAGAGGGTGCATCATCTAAAAAGCCTCATTCGTACATGTGTTTAATTTATCCACCCCTGGCATAACTGTAGATTGAAGAGAAATAAAACTTTTCAGTAGCTCTTCTATCTTAAATTCTAAAATCGGAGAGGGTAAGGTGAAAGGCACAGAAGATCTGGAACGGTGAGATAAAGACTTAGGCTGATCATGCGGTATGGGCTTTGGTAAAGAGAAGTGAGGAGGAGGAATGGGCTCGTCCTGCTGCTGCTCCCTCTGCTATAGACCTGATACTGAAGGTACATCACTCAAAGGGTCCTATCTTAAAGACTAAACACCAGGAACCTATTGCTCATAATGCATCTTGTACAAAGTCATTTCACCTAGCATGCTGGATGTGGAGGGAGTAGTACTGTAAACTCTAACTAAGATCTTAAGAGATATTTTTCGAATGAGTTCTGTGATAGGATACCCGTAATGCAGGTTATATCTCTATGAGCCTCCTCTCACAATACTGATAATCATCCAATATGATAGATTGGGTCGTCTGTGTACCATTATGCTCTCCATCCATTATATGTCTTTGACAGACATCTCCGATCAGACATTTAAATTATGCGCCATGATAAGATGCAAGATCCTCTCATTCAACTGAAGCTTAGACAGTTTGTTCTCAACCACTTGTAAATTCAGGTTTTTGAATATTGTACGACACGCCTCAAGAGGGTTAAATGTAGATGGTAAATAATGTTCTCCCCTTGGGAGCATACTAAACTGTTCACACACCATGTCTTCATTAACCATAAACTCCACCCCTCGTACAAAAGTTCTGAACATTATGACTAAAATTCTACCAGACTTAGGATCTCTAGCGTCTAAGTTCGAATAATTAAATTATATGCCACGATAAGATGCAAGATCCTCTCATTCAATTGAAGCTTAGACAGTTTGTTATCAACCACTTGTAAATTCAGGTTTTTGAATATTGTGCGGCACTTTTTAAGAGAGTTAAATATAGATGGCAAATAATGTTCTCCCCTTGGGAGCATACTAAACTGTTCGCACACCATGTCTTCATTAACCACAAACTCCACCCCTCGTATAAAAGTTTTGAACATTGTGACTAAGGTTCTGCTAAAGTTAGGATCTCTAGTGTCTAAGTTTGAATAAAATAATCTAATTAACTCTGGGTAATAATCCCTCTTAATACTAAGAAAAAGGAGCCATCTAAATTGTTGAATTGGTGCTAAGTATAGAAATCTCATAGCGTCAAGAAAATCGAACTCTAATACCCGTCTTGGAGTCACAATTCGATGGGCAAATTGATTCATGAACCTATCTTCATGCTCTTGAGAGGAGAAGCCCCATGGGTTTGGGTTTTTTAGTTTGTTTGTTGAAGACGATTCATGTCTGACCTTTTGCTTCTTCTTGGAGGGATTAAAGATCTTCATGCGTGGAGGCATTGTTAATAAAAGAAGAAGTTGAAAAAAATACAAGAACTTTGAGAAAGAGAGTTGGGTTATATGTAGAGAGAGAGCGAGAGATAGTGAGGGTTTGAATTTAAAGAAATAAGGGAGAAGATGAACATATGGCAATTTGGAATATGAAGAGTAGTGTAACCATTCACAAAACGATGTAGTTTTGAGATTCAAATCGAGTAAACGTGTCGAGACCTTTGAAAGGTGTCAATATATTGCACAAAACTACGTCACAGAGGTGTCGATACCTTAGAGAAGGTATTGATACGTTGTGTCACAAGTGAACTCCATCTCTATCACAAAGGTATCGATACCTTTGAGAAGTTATCGATACATTTGGACTTGTCATCCAACATGTTATACAAACGTATTCATATGTTTATAAAATGTGTCAATACATTAGATAATGTACTGATATGTTAGCTCAAAAATATAGTTCTAAATGCCTTATCTCAATATCAAACCATTTCTAAACAAATTTAACTAAAATAAATTACCATATCCAAAGAAATAATCGATCATAAACATAAGAACAATCATCAGAAGTAACTTGTGATATATCAATCAATTTACATGAGTCCTAAATTGTATTTAATACAACAAAATTGTTTCCTATTTAGGGGTTTTGTAAAAATATCAGCCAATTGGTCATTTGTACTGACATATTCAATACACACATCCCCTTTTTGTATATAATCATGAATAAAATGATGTCTAATCTTTATGTGCTTGGTTTTAGAATGATGTACTGGATTCTTTGTACGGTTTATGGCAGTCGTATTATCACATAAGATAGGAATCTTATCAATATTCATGCCATAGTCTAATAATTAATATTTGATCCATAAGAGTTATGTACAACAACTACCTGAAGGAGGTGTGGATTTACATGAGCCTAAAATTTTTTAATGGGCCTTGGGTCTACATATTTATAAGAAAAATTTTTAATATTTTACTCTTTTTTTTATGAATACTATATTTGCATGAGAAGTCCCCAGGAAAGATTGGTAAGTCATACGGACTATTTAAATACCAACCTTCTAAGACAGAATTCTCTTGTAATATAATAATCTTGAATAGTTATCGTGTTCTAATATCTTTGACTAAAGTTAAACCGGTTCATATAGGACAGGCACTATGTCCTTAAAACCAGGGATACCTTCGTCTTCTGGTAGCCTTTCAACTTACTCACACCTAGAAATTTTCAGTATGAGACCTACTTTTTCCTAGGTTGCGTCCAGTTTATTCCATTACTTCAGTTTAACTTAGCACAGAGTTAATTCGTTTCCTACCTTAACCCGTACTATTAGAATTTGAATATACTATTCAAGATATTATTATTTAATTATTTATACAAACATTTACTGTATGATTATTTACTATCCAAATTAATCAAATAAAATACTGTATATATTTAAACAAGTACTGTACAAATTAAGATATCATCACAGTATGCAAAACATTCTTATTCCAAATTTTATAGGTTTAGTTCTTCACTATTTTGTGAAGAAGCTTACTCACGAGAATACTCAATCGTGGTAAGAGGGGGATATTTCAACTGCTTATAGAGAACTAACCGTAAGCAGAGGTTACTTCTTATAACAGTTAATATGTATGCAAGAAAGCTTATAAATAGTACTTAAGAAACTTGTTGAAGCTGAAGCTTTATTTATGAAACCATTGTTCTTACATGTTCTGATTTACAAAAACTGAAGAGGTCTATTTATAGAGATTACAAGGTTTGGAATCCATGGATTTTAATATATTTTGAATCCGTTCTTTATTTATGTGGTGTGTGATTAAAGTGCTGTCGTAAGTAATGACGCTCCTATGTTGCTGACGTAAGTGATGACGCTTCTATGTTACTGACGCCATTACTGATGCTAGTTTATGCTTCTGGAAGATGAATTTCTGAGAAGTGGGCAATTGGTTTGGATTCGCAGTAAGTACAGGCATGTTGTGGATTTTTCTTTTGAAGCTTGCAAAATATTCTGCTTGATTTGTCTGTGATTTGTCTGTGATAATTCCTACTTAGCTTTTTGGGTTGATAATTCCTGCTTAGCTTTTTGGGTCTTGATTTGTGGATTGTATTAAGTCCAAATACCAGTCTTGGATAATTTTGACTTCATTTAGTTTCTGGGCTTTAGAAGTAGAGTAGATTAACATGTTATTTTTGTTGTAATATATCCATCGATTCTGAAGTCCTTCTGCTGGTTCGCCTAATTCTTGAATAATTGAGTTGAGGCTATATGCTCTTTTTTCAGCAATTTTATTTAATAATTCTTCATCAGAAATGTCTTGTTGTTGGGACTCTAAATCCAGGATTTGTTGTGTAAGTCCGAGCTTTACTATGTGGATGGCAGGGAGTATATCTTCCTTTCCTTTTTCATTGATGTAAATTTCTGGCATTGCTGTGTAGAATCGGATATAAATGATGGCGCCTTTGGTAATTCCAAAATATGTTTGATAAGCATTTTGTATCTGCAGTGGTAATTCTGCTAATTCTTGACCTGTGCATGTGTAAATAGTATAAAGTAATCCATAGTCAAAACAAGTTTTAATAAATTTGGGGTCTGTTTGAGGAATGGCTACGAGTTTGTTTAGAGTGGTAAATGTAGCTATTCTAAATTTCTCATTAGAAGTTTGGGTATTAAGAAATTTGACTATCTTTAAATAATTTTGTTGGTAAGAAATTACTTTTGTCTCTGTCTTTTTGGTTTCGGGTGACTTTGGTTTTGAGGAAGATGGTGTTTGGGTTTGAAATGTAGCAAGGTAAGATTTTTGGTTTATTTGTGGGTGTAAATCATCTGTAGAGGTTGCTACAGATTTTTTCTCTCTTTTGGGAGAGAGATTGTCTTTTGGGAGACATATATGTGTTGATATATCTTTTTGGAGTTTTTCCACTTCATTAAGAAGGAATAACTCTATTTTCTCTGATCTTGTCATATTTGCTGATAATTCAAGAATATTTGTTTTTAGATCTGATAATTCATTTTTCAGATCTGATAATTCTTTTTTCAGAACTATGGATTCTGAAGGTATTTCTTCTGGTGCTAGTTGTTTTTGCTTGAGTTGTGCTACCAATTCTTCCATTCCTGCAAGTTTTAAGAACTTTAGTGACGTGATAAATAATCAGCTATAATATTGGCTTTTCCTGGTATAAGTTCTATCTTAAAATCAAACTGTTCTAATTTTATTAACAAATATCTAATTTCTTTTGTAACTACTGATGTTGTTAATTCTTTTGTTAACCAATATTTAACTTGACTATTATCTGTTCTAACTATAACATTATGGTGCCCATTTATAAATAATTCATAATGTTTTAGTCCTTTATAGATAGCTACTAATTCCTTTTTATTTATTCCATATTTTTGTTCTGTAATAGTAAAAGTTCCTGAATTATATTTGCACAATTGTTCTAAATTATCTTCATAAGTATATTTGAGACAATTTCCATAACTTAATTCTGAGGCATCAGTTTCTATAATGTATTTGGTTACCTTTTCTAATTGAGGAAGTTGTAACTTACATATATTTTGTTGTATATATGTTTTTAATTCTAGCAAATATGCAGTATCTGTTTCTGTCCATAGAAAATCCTCATCTTGATTTTTGTTATTCTTTTTTAATTTGTTTTGTAAATGGATTAATTTTTTAGATAAGTGTGGAACATATTCTCTGATTTGGTTAACTAATCCTAGTAAACTTTGTAAGGATTTTTTGTCAGTGATATTTTGTTTTTCTATGAGTTTATCCAAAATATATATATATATAATATTTTGTTAAATTTGTTTAATGTTTTATTAGTTTGACTTATTCAAACTATTATTAATTATTATTATTATTTTATAATAATAATAATTGATAATTTCTTTCTTTCTTTTTCTTAGTATTATATGGATATTATTAAACCATAAATTTGATTACTTGGTTCTAATTGATTTTACAATTCCACTAATGTGAGCATTTCATTTGCTTGTTTATGATTGATTGAAATGATTGATGTTGATTCCATTAATTTTCTTTGTTTTTACTTGCCAACCATGCAAAAGAGAAAAACAATTAAAGAAATTCGATTTTCCTCTTTTCTTTAGGCTACCATTCGTCTATATGGTTAGCATAATATATATAAAATGATTTTTGTTTTCTAAAAGTGAAAGGAAGATACGTTTAAAAAAAAGGAGGGCATTATTGCCTTTCTTCTTCCTTTGGCATATACCCATCTATGGTGATTCATTTTTTAGGGTTTTTATTTTGAATAAAATCTTAAAGAAAGAAAGAAAAAAGAGGGAGAGGAAAAAGATGGAAAAAGAGTTTCCATAGTTTTCTAGCTTACATATATGTGAAGATATATTTCTATGTGTAGAAATATATATAAAGGAGCTTATTGAAGCTTCTAAGAGCATACATGTCTTCCAACACAATACCGAAACTATCGTCATCAAATCGGCGTGTGGATATGCTTGGAGATTAGTTGGACATGACTAGTAGAGCCAGATATCATCATTAGGGTATATGAAATCTTAACCCTAAGTGTTTGTGTTGTTGAATATTGCCACAAATCAATAAAGCATGCATGGTTTTATGATCCTTGTATGTGTATCTTCTTTAAATTAAAAAAAAAATTGTTTTAATTTTTACATGCAAGACCCTACAGACGTAAGCTTGGAAGCTAAACCAATATAAAATCAATTGTGTCAATCTTCTCTATATATATACTTAGCTTCTTCATTTCATTTGTGTTAATAAAAATAGTTTTTATTGTTGTATTATCTAGCTAAGTAGTTTAATTTTCTATTAAATTTACATTTCACTCGATTCACCCCTCTGAATGTTTTTTATTGGGATTTCACTTTAATTGATGAGTTGAAGGAGTTATGAGATATAGGCACATATACGTACAATGAAACAATGAAGATTAAATTTATAATGTATCTACGTTATTATGGACAGTAAATGATTTTCTTGTATATGCTATTTATTTAGGTGGAGCACAAAAGTTTATTTAGCATTTCTAGTTTGTAATTAGAAGACTTCTTTACTTAGGTTGCAAGATAAAATATATTGTATAGAGTATCGCAAGTAATTATTTATTGATCATCCTTGATGTAAAAGTAAATAGTTTGATGGCCATATTCTAGAGATGATATTATAAAACAACTTAGGAATATAAGAGATGCAAAGCCTAGGAAGAATGATAACAATAAAGATTAAAAATGGAAGTGTACAGTAAAAGAGTTGAATTGGATAAAGAAAAGCATATTTTTTGAGTTGGAGTATTGGTCAAAACTAAAATTATGTCATAATCTAGATGTGATGCATATTGAGAAAAATATATGTGATAGTCTTGTAGGGATGTTAATGAATGTTGATGGAAAGTCCAAGGATATTATGAAGGTAAGATTAGATTTAGAAGATATAAAGATTAAGAAGGACTTACATTTGCAAAGACAATCCAATAGGTACTTAAAGCCTCATAATTATTATACCTTAACTATATAAAAAATATGAAGGTTCTGTATTTTCTTGATGGATTTATCAATTAAGAGGTAACATCTTTTTCACATTCTAATACATCTATTTTTATACATGAAAAATATTTTTATATTATTTAAATATATTGAATTAATTTTCTTTGTTAATAGGGCATGGATAGATATAAGAGTTATGTGAAGAATAAAGCTCGATCGAAAGGATTTATTACTGAAATGTATGTTGTTAATGAGTAATTAACTTTGTATTCAATATGTCTCTCAAAGATTGAAACAAAATTTAATTAGCCGGAACGAAATACTGACAATGGACAAAAGGAAGGGGAAATATCAATATTCAAATAAAATGCTCGACCCTTTGGGCCTATGGGTTTAAAAAACATTTAAGAGAAGAAATTGACAAACTCATTAGTTTGTATTAAACAATTATCATAAAGAGGAAAAATATTTAATGTAAGTTTATTTTATTAGTCTTGTATTTATATTAAATTTTACCATACCTGTAAACGTTATTAAGTGCATGAAACTTATTAATGATTTTTTAGGGAGCACATGAATGTTATACAAGAGGTAGAAATATCAAATTTAGAGGAAAGTCAAAAATGACTTTTTCCAAAATGGTTTTGGACACAAGTAAATTATGTTATTTAGTGTCAAATACTTTTAGTTAGCTTATAGTTTTATGTTAATTATATTTTTATTAAATATATGAAATAGAAATAATATAAAAGATTATTGGATAATAATGACCCATTATATACATTGACTTATGGGTCAAATATATTGCTAGAGATATGTACTAGAACCAATCATATTATATAGTTCAAGGTCATTATTTCTTAGTATATACTCTTTATAATTATTTATAAAAATATTTACGATTAATAAAATGGCATTTTCTGTATCTTGTATTATGTTCAGTTGCTACTTATTTTATTTTCTTTATTGATGCGAGATATATCCTTGTATGTATTATGTGTCGAGATTCTATTTATAATGAGTTATAGATATGAGAACAAAATCTTTGATTTAAATACATTCAAAATTGGTTCCCGATTGAGGTAGTGTTATCAGGGATAATGACATTACATGATCGGTATATTTTGTTACTGTCAATGATTAGTATTTGATACTAATAGTTAGGTGATAAATCTCATGTCACAAGAGCATAAACATGGGTATCACGTTTGAGAATATGACCAAATATGATCAATCACGTGGGTGAATATCCACAGTCAATAATTTATTATACAACCGTACTAGTGTATCATTAGTCCTTAGATTTGAGATATCACGACTACAATTTATAGTGAGACACATCGTTCACTTATGTATATTATACTAGGCTAGCCATGCCTGATGAAAGAAGTTTGATGGCAATGTGTTCTTATTGTATAAGAATATGTGATAGTTAAGATGGAATCTGCTAGCTCAGATATTTGAGCTGGAGATCTTAGGCAGAACTGTTATCTACGGGGAATTGAATCTTTGGTCAGAGTACATGAATTTCGAAAATAAATTTTTAGATACGTGAATCCCGTTTATGATTGAGGTTCTGATCCTATGATCGAGTTAGGGAATTGATTATACCATGACCTGCATTTGATCGGGAGTCGACAACAGAGGGACTTTATTACATATAAGTATGACTATATAGATTCATCCGAATTATATTCTCTGTGTTCTAAAGGTAATGATATCTTGTTAGAGGTCACTCATAATCATTGAGAATGGGTTATACCGAAATGATGTGAATGGGTTCGTATAGACTCATACTAATTCATGGTGAACCCAAGGGGTCACACATAATAACTAGTAGTTGATGATGGACAAAATAATATCATTAAATTAGTTGATGATATTTTGTATTGATGAAAATGTTATTGCTCCGATAAGTTAATTGATAAGCAATTTTATTCTTTATAATAAAGAATATAGTTTTTTGATAAAGACGCGCTAGCACCCATTGCTCGAAAAATATTATAGTATTAATGGAGACTTGAAATGATATATTTAGATATATCTATTAATAAATAAAATTGCTTATTTATTAAATATTTTGATAAATATTCATTTATTGATAAATAAAGTGTTTATTTATTAAATATTAAATAATTAGCATTTAATTTAAATGAATATTTGGATGATACTTGGCATCATTTTAGTTTGCCAAATGTCATCATCATAACTGTTCTTAATCCTTACTTTTGATCTAATGGCATATAAAATTCTATTTATTCTTAATTAATATAATTATGATAAATGGATATAAAATTTTTGTTTTTATAATATATATATATATATATTATATTATAAGAAGTTATATATACATATATATATATATATATATATTCAATTATTTTATTTAATTATATTATTATAATTTGTTATAATAATATTAATATTATTATTTGGATAATATCATTATCATTGGCCAATGAAATGCTTCCATGTGTTTTGTTTTTATTTGACAATTATATTGAATGCATGCCAGCTATTTTCCGCCAAAATGGATTCAAATCCATTTGCTTTATAATATTAACTTATATACACATATGGACGGTGGATGCATGAAGAGAAGGAATTGATTTTCATGTTGAAAGCAAAACAAAACAAAAGTGAACAACCAAAGGAAGCTCATGGCAAAGTAAGATTAAAAGCCTTAGAAAATTATTTTCAAAAGTCTACAAAGGAAAGAAAGGAAGAAAAGAGAAAGGCAAAGGCTGCTCTTTTGTTTCAATTCCTTTCTATGCATGCCATGTGTATATATATATATAGAGAGATATTAACCATAGTTGCAAAAGGTTTGCAAAAATGTTTTGTGAACAAACTTAGTCTCTAACACTTCACCATCATCCCCATCATCTTCAAGCTAGTGTGTAGATACCCTTGGAGGTTTGAGGGAGACTTCAAGCTTGTTGGACAAATTGGACAAAATTTTCAAAACCCAAATACATATATGCATGCTAAATTATTGGTATCATAACTATGAATAAAATGAAAATCATAGATCCTATAGGCTTTCTTGCATAACCTCTCTTCATATACTATCTCTATCATCTTCAAGATAGAGTGTAGATACATTTGTAGGCTTAGGGGAAGACTTCAAGCTAGAGGATAAAGCTCATTTAGGGTAAAAACTTTTTAAACCCAAGTGTTTTGCATGCTAAATTTATATGCATGAAAATGGAATAAATGATCTTATAGGTTTTCTTACAAAATCTCATGAAGTCCTAGTTGACAAGCTCTAAAAAGGGGTGAATTGGAGATTAAAAAAATTTTTGGAATAAAAATTAATGCTAATGCAATGAATGTAGAGAAAGAAAATCAAACACAAAAATAAGACACTCAATTTTTATAGTGGTTCGACAGAACGTCTACGTCCACTCTTCTCGGTTTAATCCTTTCACACCGAGGATCACTGATAACTTATTTGTACGGGTCAAGTGGAACCCAAAACAACTCTTTCTTTCACGGGTGAAGGGCAACCTCACAAGAATGACCTTTTTATGATCGGGTAAGGTGCAACCCAATACAATACTTCTTCTTATCATAGGTGAAGAGAAACCCACAATTAAT
Organism: Trichilia minutiflora; assembly: GCA_035590515.1. Classification (NCBI taxonomy): domain Eukaryota; kingdom Viridiplantae; phylum Streptophyta; class Magnoliopsida; order Sapindales; family Meliaceae; genus Trichilia; species Trichilia minutiflora. Next base: position 822 of record JAVXUL010089832.1, on the reverse strand, counting down.
TCACAGGAATTAATTTCAACAACTGTCTAATAGAGTAGATATTCAATAGAAGTAATTTCTCTCACTAGAAAATAAATACAGAGTGTTAAGATGAGAGAATCACAAAGTATATTGCATGAGAATGTTTTTCTTACTCAAATAATTATTCTTAATGCTTGTCAACCACTTTGTCTTCAAAACTTGTTGTTTATATATCTGTAATAATTTCTTCACAACGGTCCTTTTTTACCTTCATTAATGGCGGCATTGAATGTCTCTAAACTAGCCATTACAGACTTAATTTTCGTAAGGATATCGATACATGTCTTAGGGTATCAATACATTTGAGTTGCTGAACCTAAAGATGTCAATACGTTATCCATTGTATCAAAACAATTTGACACAAAAGAGATAAAGTTCATCATGAAGGTGCTTGATCCAGACTTAGGGATCGATACGCTTGAAGAACCATCAAGGGTATCGATACGTTTGTGAAGAGGTTCTGAAATGTTTGAGTGCAGAACAAAGGTGTTGATATGTTTTGTGCAGGGTTTCGAAACTTAGGCTTTGATTTTGAACTGTAACTTAAACGTGTCGATACGTTTAAGTAATGTATCGATACATTGATGCCTTGGTGAGCTTTCTTGATGCTTGACTTCATTTTTCTCACCTGCAAAAACATATACATTTCCTAATCGAACAAGTAACTTATATTTGTCCATTTAACAATTAAATCAATACGAATCATCACATATATGCATACTCGTTACTTGTTTATGTATTTTGGCATTATCAAAAACCAATTATAAATCAGAAGATTAATATGCCATATAATCATAAAAA